>VVHJ01052758.1:55819-72296 GCA_015107715.1 Tylochromis polylepis
TAAAGACATTAGATCATTACTCTGACATAGTGTTTGTTATGATTTAAGCTAAGCAGCATCAGAATTGATATGAGGAAATCTCTTATGTATGATCTGAGCATGATAAGAAGAATCTGAAGTGAAATAAAATTGCACTTCCACTGGCGATAATGAAAGAGGAAACGTTTCAGAATATCAAAGTATGGTTTAGATTATTTGCATCAAAACCCTTCATTAGACAGACGTGTGCACTGGGACCAACAACAGCTTTCATTACAGCTCTGCTGATGGTGCTTCCATCATGTTTTATCAGACACTATTTGTTGTTTATCCGCAGTAAATATCTCACCTATAATTGGCTTCCACAGCATAATAAACAAACAGATCTGTTTATTGACCTGGTAACTGATGCAGATGAATATGGAATTTGTTATGTGAAGGATTAAGCTGTTTAGAAAATAATAAGCCCACATAAATTGGCTAGAAGACATGTGAAAGTATAACCTCTCGTTTTCCTTTAAAGTTTTACGGGCATCTCTCTCTCTGTTTCCCTCCATCTCTTAGCGGTGTGTGACATTTAGCGAGATAATGAGTTTTTATCATCCACAGACAAATGGTTTGTATTCTTCTCAATAAGTGTCATGTTTGGGCACATTAACAAGGTGCTATTAGAACTTGAGCTGTCCTTTCCCTTTCTATGCAAACAGTTGCATTGGATTATGTGGTTGCTCTTCACCTCTCGTCCCTAAGACTCCACTCTGAGCTATTTTAGTCAGTATGGTCTGAAATTATTTATTTTTCACCGATACAAGTGATTCAATCGGTGCCCTTGGGCTATAAAATTTTTCTGCTTTCAGTTAAAAGAAACATGAAATATAGTTTTATAAGCCCTCAGAGTATATTTGACCTTGAGAGGCTAAAACACATATTAAAACTTTAGAAACCCTGAACAGGGTAATGATATGATAATTGACATGGGTGTATGAAGACGAAGATGTCTCTGCAAGGCATGAAGATACAAAAACAGAACTGCATATAGATAGCTGCCAGTTTTTTGGAGGGTTTCTTCTTGTTTTGTTTTTGCTTTTTTTTTGTTTTTTTTGTTTGGATTGCCCTCCAGAGACGCGAGTTTTGCAAAACAAGCTTCACCTAAACATGATCATTAGCTTACACTGCTGACAGCAAATGCTTTGCTTTCACTAGCTGAAGCCCTATGGGATGAGGAGAAACATTATCCATATTTATATCCACATTCGTATCATGCAGTTCTCCGTGTCACCCCTGTTACTGACAAGCTGTTTTAAAAAACGTTTGGTTCTTCAAGCAGTGCCTCGTTCATATTTACAGTACGATAATTTCACATTCAGGTTCTTTCTTGTGGAAAGAATATATTTTCTATTTTTTATTATCTGCCAGTCTTCATGTTTGATTTAAGATAGAGTTAGTTCATCTATAATTTCAGTGTATTTGAGAATAAATGTTATATTTAAAACGTTCCAATGTCTTTTCCCAGGGCTTAAATTTCCCAAATTAATCCCCTAAACATAAGTATAACTTAGAGTTGTGTTGTCAACTTTAACCACTTTTGTGCAATTTCAGTTTACCTAGTTATCCTGTAAATGCATTATTTCTCTTTTTTTTTTTTAAATTCCTTTTTCACGTTCTAACCTGCAGAGACAAGGTGCGTACTATTATGTGTTGTTATGTGGCCAACTAGTTTATCGTGGGCGTGATCAACACAACCATGACAACCACGACATTATTTTTTCTACAGTGAATCTTTTTTTCTGTGCAAAAATGACAGATCAGTGTTAATGTTCAGACACGTGACATCAAACGCTCAATTACATCAAACATTAATGAAAAATGTTCATCCAAAAAAAGAAAGAAAGAAAGAATCTCTGGAAGTAAAATCAATACTGACCATCATCAGGGTCCAGGATCTCTACAGTAGCAATCTCTGGGAATTCAAGGGCTGCCATCACCGGCTCAGACAAAACAATCTGAAATGTCTCGGACACTTCATACTCGCTGTCTGACAGGATCCTGACCCTCCAGGTGGCTCTGGTCTGGCCTGGGTTAAACTGCACCTGTTTTTGAGATTTCCCCCGGAAATCTTTGTCCTTTTCTGCAGTGCCATCCTTTGTGCCAATGCCTTAGAAAGGGCATTACAAAGTTATTGTTAATTAACATCTGAAAATTCTGTACAAATTACCTAACCATCTGCCAGCTTTTGTGTTTAATTTTAACATTTGGCTTCGTTTACTGCATGCCCATTAACGAATGTAAATATTTATGTGATTATGAAAAGCTATATAAATGCTGAAAAACCAAACAAACATACAATTAAACTGCTTTTCACCTCCCGTCACACCTGGAAAATCTCACGCCCCAGTTGGTCTAACACAACAATATCTGTCCATCTCCCAGGTGCAGTTTCCCACCACCGTTCTTTGAGATGATCATTGTGGAAATAAACACCATTATCCTTCATGTCTGCCCAGCCTCAGCAGAAGTGGTTGGAGGCTGACTTGCACTGTCTGACCTTCAGCATGTGAGCTGTTTGATGGAGCTTACAGTCACTACTGCTGTGACACTGGCTGGATGCCTGTTGAGCAGGAGCGCTGAAGCTGGTGAAATGTCACACAGCCTTTCCATTGTGTTTGCTAACTGGCCACACAACACACAGCAGGGTTCTGGCAATAAATGAAAAAACAAAAAACAAAACCCCAAAACAAAACAAGGAAGTCCTGCAAGCTGCTATAAATACAGAAAACAACAATATCACTGGAAATCAAACCTTTAGGATTACAGGATTTAAAAAAAACAACAAAAAAAACTATTTGTTTATAGCTAAACCATAAATATCAGCTGAACCCGTTTGTTTAATGTACTATTAATGCCAATTTAATGCACTATTTTTTTGATGAAAACAATAAAGTAAAATGCCTCGATGCAATGGAACAAAAAGGTTTAATGGATCCTGAAATATCGTCAGCCTTCAAAGAGTATGAAAAGAGACACAGTGATGTACTGTCAAGTCTATCTCCTTCAAACTCGATTGGATGGTCCCATTCACAGCAGTCACTCTGAGCCTTCACAGCAGCCGGGCTCGATGTAGCCTCTTAACTAGTGTGAACTGCACTGTGCACATTGGCTAGAGATGAAGCAGCCCATCCTTTGGGTCCTCAGATCAGTGTTCACTCATGCAGGGTTAGGCAAGATAAAATATGCTGCTCACTTGAAGGCACTGACCTAGGATCAGGTGGTATCTTATCACAACACTGAGGCAGAGAGTCTGAGATGCCACATTGCTCTGGTGGCCTGCTTATGACAGTTAATCCGAACAGTTTGCTGCTTTTGCTCTGCTATCCCCACCACAGCAGAGGAGGTAGGAAAGTACAAATGATCCCTGTAAGAATGTCATGAATGCTCTGGGATTTTTTTTCGTTACAAGGAAGGATACTACCTTTCTAAGACAGGAGTTTTGTTGTTATGTGTGTGCCTGGAGCCGGAATAGCGCAGAGATGTTGAAGCACCAGAATAACTGATGAATAAAATAAAAAAAGATATTTTTAACCCAAAAAGGTTAAGTTCTGAACTGAAACCAATGACAAGTGCTACAGCAAACCTTGTCATGGATGTTATTGTCGGGAGATGTCAATAAGGTTGTGCTATAGTCTAAATGTCTGATGAACTTGAGGCTACTTATTTTTCTTTTTCACGGCTAGAAGTTAAAAAAAAAGAAAATCCTTCCTATTTGTTCAGACAAAAATAAAACAGGATTGTAAATGTAAAGATATCCCTTATTTTTATGGGAAACAGAGACCATAAAAGCATTTATGATATATATTCAGTGAGAGAAACTATTGCTTTGAGTTCTCGTAATTTTTTCTGGGTATTGTAAAAGCATGATGGCAAGCTTTCTTACGCTACGGAGAGGTACATCATCCTCCCCCATCCATTATCATCCACCTTAATGCTGCAGCAGTAACAAGAAAACTTTGATGTGAAAAGTTTGTTTTTTAAAACCTTAGCATACAATATCAATAACACAACAGTAATTTTGGACATAATGCAAGGTTTGTTTGTTTGTACATCCAAAGTTCAAAGGAGAACTTCTTTAATTGATAATGGAGTCATTAATAAATCAGCACCAGTGCTCCAGAAAATCAAAGCAAACAGCAACTATTTGATTGTTTGCCCAACCTCCTTATAAACAATATTTTACTTTGTTCTTTAATATCATCCCACAGATAGATCACTGTCGGGTTACCACACACACACAATCAGTTTTGTTTCTTTTGTTCTGCATCTTATCAACATGAACAGGAAAATGTACATCAATTCTTGTTATAAGTTTTAGATTTACTTCTTACTCTGAATCCTTATCTACCACATGTAGCTAGAGCTTCACTGCATGTTTTCTCCTCCTCCTTTTCTCACTCTACTGTACCTCTCTAATAAGCGCAAAAGGCCATAAAATAACATTACATAACATATACATTTTATGGCATTTAGCTTTATAATATAAAGATATTATATTTTTATTTCACTGAGTCCCTAAGGTAGAGCAGTTATACCGTGCAGTGTGAGACACTTTAAAGGTCAGTAAAATTTGCATATCCCCTCAGAGATGTTTCATTAGTCTTGGGGTTCTTGAGCGCACAAAGTTGAAGGGACAGTACAGTAAATGATCCTATGGGGTTTGACCTTCAGCATGAGGCCATTTAATTACACCTCATCTTTATAGACAGAATAAATGGCAGCACTAAAACAGGCTACTAGTGCCAGTAGTAAGAATTCCTGCCACTCATAAATGCTTACAGCAGCTCTTTTTTTTCCTTTTTTTTTAACAGTGTTAACAGTTATTGCTCGTTTAGTTCTGGACACTAGATTGCCTCGACTAACATTTGGAGTGGCCCCTCTCCATAGGCCCTAACTTCAGCTGACCTTTCTCATGAGCATGCACAGTCCCTGAGGGAACATCCTCTGCTATTGTGTGACTGGAACGTAAATACCGCCCAGAAAAGAGAGGTAAAAGGTCACGACACGTTTGACCCTATTGGCTATCTAGGCCAGCTTTGCAATTGTCCTGAAATATAACAAAGCACGTTCGTGTGGGCTTTTGAGTCAGTGAACGCTTGACGATTTGGTGGCCTGCGACACTCAAGTAAATAGACTAAAACAAACGGGTGTTGAAAAAGCGAATATCTTCCAACAAGGACTATATGTTTACTTTCCTGTGTATTTGAATGTAACTGAAAATCAACTTAACAGACTCTGTGGAATTTGGTGAGTTAATCTTTAGTTAAGCCTGGAGCAAAGCAGCAAGCAAATCATCAGTGGTTGACCAAAGAATGCATGAAGTATTTTACAAACATGTAACATGTTCAGCATTTATTCCTTTTTTTAAGATAAGATGAACATATTCAACTCCTCTCATTGCTTTCCGGTAACATTCAAGATTAATTAAGGACATTTATATCACTTTACTGCAATTTCAATTGACTTGATGTAAAATCTGCTTACTGATGAATGATGTCTCTCCCAGGTAGCCCCTACGCTTCAGCACCACCTCCAGGAACTTGGCATCCTCGTTCACGACGTAGTGTTGTTTCTCTAAGGAGATCCAAGCCCAGTTCAGACGGAACTGTTGGTTCTTCAGTTTGTTGCCGCCTGTCGCAAAAATAAAACATTTTTTTTTTCCATAAAGGGCTACTTAGAACGCCTCATACGAAAACACAGATGAAAAAGAATTAAAGACCCTAACCAGGACTAAATGGTCCAAAAATGGGCACAACATTTTGATTCAGAGGTGATACAGAAATTTCAATACCTCCTATTAGGATGGGTTCTTGCATACCCCAGGTTTTGACTTTGACTTCTAGCCTGCACTCAGTGGGAGGTATGCGGTGTGCACAGCCCTTATGCAAAAGGAAAACAGTTTGTGCCATCTAATTGCTTCATTTCTGATTAAGATAAAAGGTGTCTGTTTCCTGTCTGAACTGGGTTTTTTCATCCTTGCCTTTTGAAGCTTCACTCAAAGGGCGACGTTATAGTCCTGGAGGGCATGTCTGCAACTATTTGACCGTAAAGACTCAAAGCAGAGCCACATAGACAGGCATCAAACACAGTTACAAAAACTCTGGCAGACAAAAATGGGCACACACGCACGCACGGACCCATATAGAAACGCAATCTAATATGGTCATTTCCAGTGCAATGGCTGGGAGTCTAAATAATGAAACACAGGTTAATAAAAAATCCAAATGCATCCACTAGACTGCACAGTTAGATTGTCTGGCTGGTTCTGTAATGGTTGAGGATGGTGAGATGGAGATGCATGAGCCACAGAACATTTGGCAGTTCAGAAAGTAGTGAAATAAAAGTGAAATTGTCAGGAGGGTGCTGGGACATTGTTCGGAGATTTTAAAGTGCTGCTTTTGCAGATGTTAGACACAACTGAGAGTCTCGACTCCTCCCCATTTTTGTCGGTACAGCCAGTAAATCTGTCACGTCCAGCAGACCGCTCTGCTGTGTCCATTTCCTTCCTAACTGTGAAGGGTAAAACCTATACACAATCACCCTGGGTGTTTTATTATGTGTGAGGGTGCATGCATTATGAGGTTCGCTGACTCTGTGCATGCTTGAGTGGGTGCGCGCACATGTTAAATATTCTCTGCACCTGTTACTTTGGGTGCTATTGTACATATTTCCTCACACTGAGCAACACCGGGCCTATGGGGCATTAACTGCTTAAAAGTATAAAAAGTCAGTGTGATGCATGAGGACAAGTAGCAAAAAATAATTCTTTTTCCCTCATCTCATAGAAAAGTCGTTGTGTTATTTATGTCATTAAAATATAATGAACACACTGAAAACAAACTTTGATGTTTTCAACCAGACAAGGGGCTTAATGTTAAGAAGATTAAGAATGCAGTAAAATCCAAAAGAAGACAGAGAAGACAACACAAGACAGATGCTAAGGTTCTTTAAAATTACAGATCCAGATGGAAAGGACTGAACTGTGAACCTTGAGTAGAAAGCAGATTTTCTCTGCCCATAACAGAGTATTTATTTCTCTGTTTGACAACAGGCATTGCCTTATGACACACAACTTCAAAGCACGGCTGTTTCTTACCGTGTTCTGATTCAGAATCACGCTTTAAAAGTTTATACTTTCGAATACCGTGGATTTCCCTCTGTGTTTAAATTATGCTTAAATATGAAAATTTTAGCTATCTAATATTGATCAAAAGGTCTATCTGGCAGTGTAATAACATTTGATCATTTTTTAATGCTAGCACTCACTCGTTTGTCTGCTCAGGCACCATGTCACTGTGGAACACCTCACGTTTCTATTTTAGTAGGCAAAGTCACCAGCGCTGATGCTGACATTAAGTAGCTCACAAGGTAAGTGCAAAATGTTTGCACCACATTATGACAAAATTTCCGTCACTTATCTCAAGACACAAATGACAATTCCAGAGGGAAAAGCTGTTTGGGAAGTCAGTGTGGCGTTAAATTTAAACTAATAAAATCAAGCTGTTCAGCTCTGTTATGCTTCTCAGTACACTAGCAGTACGAAAAACAACATAATTTAAAATATAAAAAACTGTGTGCAGAGAAAACACTTTTTAAAGAAAAATATTGCTGGCAAAATACATCAGATATTACAGTTTAACAATAGAGGTTATGTGTTATTGTATGAAATTAAGTGACAATACAACATCCTATGGGAACCTGACGCACATTCTTGAGGTCTACCACAGTGTCGGCTTTCTGCTTCCTGTGTGTTCCACATCATTCTTCTGGAGACAGGTGACCTGTGTATGACAGGACCTCCCTACACTATTTGGATTAAAGCCAGCAGCATGTCACTCATGCCACCAATAAACACTGTGTGTGTGATCTCTGAGTTGTGGCGCCTGTGCTCCACAGAAGCAATGGAAACAGAGGTTTTGGCTACCACTTGTTTATCTGAACCCTACATTAGATAAAGCATATGCAGTTATTGAAAATGAAGGCAACATATTATTTGCACACTAAAATATTCAGACAGAGAGTGGGACAGAATACAGCCAGGTGCACACCAAGAATCATTTACAAATGAAATTCATGTTCTGTTTTGCATAAGTATTCACATGACACTCAAGAAAGTGTCTACGCAACAAACCGAGCCTCAAGGAAGATTTTCTTTTTCTTTTTTTTTCTAGGATCACTCACATTAAACACCTGTTCACCTTCAGCGTTATTCACGAACATGAACAAGCTCTGTTAATTATTCACCTTTCGTATCCATAAGAGACCGAGGACGACACGGCACTGACCCGCACTTTCAAGCATCAGAAGAAAAATATTTATGTTCACAGTTTATACCAGAGTATATTATAGGCAGAGTCCCAGAATGACATTAGAAAACATTAAGTTTAGGGTTCCTCAAGGTCTTGTTAAGCTTTAGTATGGGCTTCAGGGAGTGGAGGTACTCATTTCCAGAAGACCACTTCACTCCCCTAGATTTCTTTCTAATTAAGATAAGCAGGGGTTGGACTAATTCCACTTCAAAGAGGCCCAGAGGAAAACATCCAAGTTAATCTTTAACTAGGTCTCACAGTAGTGAGACAGAATTTAGTGAATATCTGTATCACTTATGTTTGGGTCTGCTCCGCAGTGCTAGTCTTAGATTTAATATCAGACCGTATTTCCACATTATCCTTATTTTTCCTGAATAATCTTAATGAATTCACTGGATTGACAAACTGCCTTTGTTCTATCTCTGTTAGTTTCACACTATGCCTTAAGCACTGACAGTGTATGTCACTCTAAATATTTGAGATAACTGTCAAACTCTGCAAACAAGCACTTGACTACAGCCAACCTCATACATGAACCATCTGACAAAGCCTCTTGTACAGTTCATGTAGCTGCTGTCCATTCACATAGTGGATGTGTGATGAAGGACAGAAGCCTTTTGAGAGGGGCCAAAGAATGTGAGAGGCTGCACTGTGCCAACTTAGAAAATGGTCTCCTCCCTGCATACATGTTGCAGTCAGCCCTTATTTGGTCACCGTCAAGCATTACGGGCCACGGTGCCCCATGGACCCTTGTCTGTTCATTCAGCCAGGCAGACAGATAGGCGGCTGTTTGCCCACAGAGTTGCACTGCACTGATTATGAAGGATAAACTGGGACTAACTGATGAATCCTTTTAGACACAAAAGACCAAATGTATCTAAAAATACTCAGTGATCATGTACTCTAAATTCACTGTCTTGTAATGGAATAGACTGGCATTTATATTGTACTTTTGTAGTGTTGCTGAGCACTCAGAGCAATTTACACTATAAATCACATTCACCTTTTCATCCATATTCATAAGGCATTTTATTCTATATATTTAAGCACTAGCTGTGTCTATCTTACAGCCACATGGCTAATTTATAATCTAAGATACAGATTTTGGAAGAAGAAGCCAAGGACCTGGAGAGAACTCCAACGGGCACATGAGGAACATAAAAACTCAACACAGACAGTCTGTGCTAATCACCTCTCCTAAATGGTTGATTCTGCACATTTCAGCACTGCAACGTTAATAAAAATATAGCTCGATAACTAACTCTGCAAAGTAATTTTAGTGTTTTGGTTTGTTTGTTGTGTGTTGCAAAGCTTTCAAGTGCAATTAGACCCCACTACAAGAAAAAGCCACAGGAGCATTTCGTTTTATTTATTTATTTTTAATTTATTAATAAATGTATGAAATCACTTGTGAAGTATAACTTCACAGCTCTGTACAGCTATCAGAGACTGAAGGCAGAGCATGTTTAAGTGCAGAATAACATTTTATTTGACTTTTATGCCTTTATATGTTGGAGAAAAGCCAAGAAATAAATATTTAGGGAATGAGTTAAAATTTATTTCATATGCAGATTTTCCCAACTACAAACCGATTCAGTGTAGCGCAGATAACTTTTTTCTACACTTCATATGTTTGCATATGTGTGGATAACAAATTTATGTTTTCACACCTGCAGTGCGAGCCGTAAAGTCTCCCGAAGCAATTTGCTAAAGCAGATTCATTCATACTATTAATCAGCGCCTCTAAAACATTATCATACAGTCATATTTTTCTTAAGTCATCAGTAAAAAAAACAAAAAAAAACGATTGTTCATGCCATCTTTTAATTAGCATCAGCAAATGTCGATAAGTGTTAATCAGTCTGTCTATTCAACATGTGGATCATGAGCAAGATACCTCATCTAGTGATCAGGCTGCCATCAAGCTTTGAGGTAACAGTCCCACCCACCCACAGAACATCATTGTCAAATTTGCTGATGACACAACGGTGGTGGGGCTGATCACAGGGGGAAATGAGGCGGCCTACAGAGATGAGGTCCTGAAACTGGGAGAATGGTGTGCAAATGGTGTGCATTAAACAACCTGGCACTTAACATCACCAAGATCAAGGAACTCATCCTGGACTTCAGGCGGAACAGAGCTGCCCCCCCCCCGCACATCAACGGTGAATGCATAGAGCGAGTGGAGTCCTTCAAATTCCTTGGTGTCCACATCTCTGCAGACCTCTCCTGGTCAGTCAATACCACGGCGCTAATCAAGAAGGCCCAGCAGCGGCTACACTTCCTAAGGATGCTCAGGAAGGAACAACTAAACACCCAGCTGCTGGTGACCTTCTACAGAGCTACCATCGAGAGCCTGACCTATGCAGTGACAGTGTGGCACGCTAGCTGCACGGAGGCAGACAAGAAGAGACTGCAGAGGGTGGCAAACACAGCACAAAAAATCATCGGCTGCCCCCTGCCCTCCCTGTCTGCCATCTATAACTCCCGTTGTCTCAGCAGGGCCAGCAACATCTTGAAGGACATTACCCACTCCGGCTACCATCTTTTTAACCTACCGCCCTCTGGCAGGTGCTTCAGGTCCATACGGGCCAGAACAAACAGACTCGGGGATAGCTTCTTCCCCAAAGCTATCGCCATACTCAACTCAAACTTGCACAAAAAGTGATCTGCATTGAAATATCTGCACTGACCACTGCACCACTAGACATAAACTACCTCTGCTGTTCATGCTCATTCTGATGCTCTGATGTCACTCCAGTATTGTGTATTTATTTTTCTTATTTGTATAGTTATATTATATTGTATAGTTTCTTATAATGTGCTAAGTACATGTGCACTTTTATGGAGCTGTTTTAAATCTCGCTATACTGTGTATAATGACAATAAAGGCTTTCAATTCAATTCAGTTCAATTGGCTACATTTGGTGAATATTCATAGTTGCACTGAAAATTACTTTGAATAATTTGGGTTGATATCTCGATCTTACAGCTAGGTTACAATTTCATCAAAATTCAGTGTGGCGCTTTAGTGTCCTCAAAGATGTAATCATGCTATTTAGGGTGTCTAGTGTCTACTCAGTTTTATACATCTAGGATTTTTATGATTTTAGTATAATCGTCTTTAATTAATTTGCATAACAGAGGCAGTATCGCCTTTGAGAACATATAAGCCAAGAGAAAAATCAATACCTAATTTTCTTTCGAAGAAACTGCAAAGGTTAATTTCTGTGATGGAAAGTAAACATGTTATATAATCATCTCCTATAAAATGACCTCGCTTTGAGGTCCATAGTGTGTGAGACTATCCCAGCATACTTTTCACCCCTCCAATTAAGGGAAAGGGGATTTAATAATCCTGTTAAAGGTAAAAAAAAAAGCACATGGCAGAGTAGAGAAAGAGAGAGAGAGCGATATGGTCTAATCACCCTAAGCCTTGTATGCACAGTAGGAGTGGAGAGCTGGCCATGGTTTGAAAGATTTAGAATGGTTATGATTTCACAGGTCCTAAACCCTTTTCTATAAGCACAGACTTTCAAGGAACTGCTCTGCCATAAATCTGGCCACTCCAGCAACATCCATTCTGGCTGCTGCTGCCTCCGTGTCCACTCCAACACACAGTGGTCACTCTGGGGCAAGATTTGTGAATCCTGAAAGAAAGGCGAGAGGTGCTTTTGTACAAAGGTGCCAGGTCAGAGAGCCATACAAGGCTTTAAAGCAAGCAATGCTTTGCTCTCAGTAGGGAAAGTTCTTCGAGATTAACATCTGAACCCAAAGGTGATTAAATTCTCAGAGCTCGTTCCAAATTTGAAGTGCAACAGTTAGAATTACCTCTGTCCTTAATGAATAAATGCTGATTTTTTTTAAAGCTGTTTAGAAGGTCAGTGTCTGCTTACTACGTTACATCTCTACTCTGAGACTTTATGGGGTGACAATTATAACTATGTTGGCTGTGATTAGATTACACTTTAAGGCTTTTTTTTTTTTAGGTTCATAATCAAAATCAAAACACGATCAAATTATCAGCTCCTCACAAGAATCAGAAAATAAAAAAATGTTCCACCCAACGTCTGCAGAATGAAATTCAAGATAAGGCACTTAACATTATGATTTCGATACTCTCGTCTACCCTGTTCTTGACACTAAGGATCCTTTTAATCAATCATCCTGTTTACACATTTTGATTCCTAATTGCAACACCAGGTTGTTGTGGAAACTACACAGTGACTTTCTTTTGGGGTCGAACAGCAGGAGCCACTCACATGTGTAAAAAGGCAATGAGCAATTCCCAGAGCTCCTATTTCAGATGGGGCTCCTTTATTCGTCCCCAGGAAGCAAATGTGGCAGAGGAAGTACAGTTCAATGTGACTGTAGGGAAAGGTCACTCATTCCCTGGGAGTCTTCTTCACACTCCAGTGTCTTCACACACTGCCATAAATGATGTCATTTGTGGGTGCAGAGATCACAAAGACACATGAGAATAACTGGTGAGAATACATTTTTGAAAGTTAATGAGGAAAAATCAAATACAATTAAAAAAAAATAAAAACATCAGTCGTAAAACATCTACTGTATTTCCAGTTTCAAAGTGACAAATCTGCCTTTTGACTTTGATGTATGAATTCAGGTCATTTATACGTTTATATGTTGGCGATTACGTTGACAATTAATTAAAATCTAACATCCTTTTTACAAATTAAATGTTAGCAAAACAATAGTGAATTATCACCATCATTTAAAGGTTTATTACTCTCAAATATATAAGTTCATAAATTATTTACCAAAACATTTAAAGACTGTTCAAGTTGAGAGTATGGACTAGCATGGGCAGCGCCAACTTCCAGTTGTCCTGACAATACACAAATGTAGCGTTTCTATGTTTTACAAACCACTGAAATCCAATACTGCAAATGAAAACATTCAGGATTATTATATTCAATCCTATTAGCCTTGGGAGGAAATATTAGTTCAATTAGAATATTTCCAAAAATCTTAAGAAGCAGCATGAAGCCAACTCTGAATGCACAACTCTGCAGTGGATGTCTGTACTTTGTTATTTTACAACATGGGGCATTGTGCCAAGCACTCAAGGCGAGGACTTATTTCTATTTTTTTTAGAGTTATTTTTTGTGTTTAGCCTTTGTCGACAGGATAGTAAAACAGACAGGAAAGTGAGGACACCCAGGCCCCTGCAGTAGTCTTTCAGCGTATGGGTCGTCCGCTTAACCGAGTGAGCTACACCAGTGCTCAGGACCTCTCTCTTATCACAGCTTTAAGGCTAATATTTTAAATATTTTTCTTATATTTGATGAAAATGCAGTATTTAACAAGATCACAATCTACATAGATTTCAAGTTATACATTTCAAAATATAAAGATTTAACAAATGTCTAAAGATTTAACCTTGAAAGTTAATACACAGGGCATTTAAAATGCATCAAATTTTTGAAGGATATCTCTTTCCAAAAGAGGTATCAAAGCCTCTTCTGAGGGCTTTGTATATTTTGATTGTATAGGTGAGCTCAGACAAAGTAGTCATTGATTGCCCTTGAATAGCATTCCAGCCTGTCGAAGAGGACGTGGCCTCGAGTGTCTTAATTAACAGTCAGCCACACGGTTTACGGAGCAAAAGCCTGAACTCCCAGTAGCAAGGGAAGTTACAACAAAAGGCTGAATTAGCAACTACAGGGCTTTTTTTTTTTCAACATTCACAAGTAAAGGTCACAGTGGATTTCAAATCAGGAGTTCTTTGCTCATTACCAGTCAATTATGTACAGTATGAACACCGTGGCGCATAAGCTGCTGAGGTAGATGTGCAAATCTTCTGTGACCTGCTGAAAAAGCTGCGTGAAGTGAAGATGGTGCCAAAAAAAAAATTAGCAAACCTTTGAGTTTTGTTTACATGGAGTTATTTTAAAAAAAAGCACCTTCCCAAATAACATGCTGTAAAGAATACGAGAATAACATCCCTTTTGAGCTTATCTTAGCTAATAAATAAACATTTTTAGGTCATTTCAGAGGAAACAGTCTCAGGCAGAAAAAAATGTGTCTCCCTGAGCTTACATTGTTACAGGTGCATATGCAAAATGTACCCCAACTCTCAAATACTGCTGGCGACTGAACAGAAGAACAGAGGAGGTACAAGGCTAAGTGCGAATATGGGAGGGAAAACAAAGAAACATAAGGGTGCAGGAAGACAGGAGTTGACAAAGAGAGGGGGGGCGTGCTTTTTCTTGACCCTTGAATGCTCAGTGTTTGCTCTCTTGTCAGACCGAATAATGGTGGACTGTTTGCTGAAAGCAGCAGTGTGAGGCCACAGAATATAAAACCCCATCCCAGTCCCCCAGACTCATGTGCTCCATACTAATAAAGCCGGGCATTTCTCGAGTCTGTTGGGCTGGCCTCCATTGGCTTCGGCTATAACAACATGTTTCAGCTGCATTTCACAGTTGTTACTTGCAAATCCTCACATGTAGGAAAACATTTGCCTTGGAGCAAAATGCTCCCTAAAAAGCTGAAATGGTAATTCCTAAAGAAGTGTTAAATGACTGTTGGCCCTTTTGTTTATGATTGGTGAAAAGAAGCCATTGAGCAGAACTGTGCAAACCTGCATTTTAAAGATAAGCATGCTGTTCTGCATTCATGAAAAGAGCGAAGAAAATGTCTAAGGACTTAGTGTTGTTATTGTCTTCTCCTTGTAATATTGGACTGAAGATTAGTCTGTGCAGCAGAACAAGCCCTGGGTTCAGAAATATGTGCTGGCATGTTAAAAGAAGAGTACTTCTAAGGATGCTTGCAACATTTAATTTAGGCAATCAAAATGGATTTTTTCTTTTTTTTTTTCTGGCCTTTGAATCATTGTCAAAATAGCTTCTGGAAGTCTTTGCTGGCGACAGTGAACCTTATGACACAAAAATCAACTTCTGGTACAAAGTCAGAAACACTCTTGTTGTTGCATGGATGAGTTCTGTGCTGCAAGACCTCTATTTGGAGTATACCACATTGCATAATAATATAATTTAAATTTATTCTCTTCAGAGACCGTTGTGTTGTGTGTTACCACATAAAGGCACTCAGTGTTGTAGGAAGCACAATTACCTTGCATCCCAAGGAATGGAACAAAGTAATGCGATGTAATGAATCTGAATATTTCTCAGACTGAAAACTATTAGACATGAAGGACAACAGATGAATGTTGGAGTTACAAGAGAAGCGAGCAGAAATGTCATTCTTGCCTTCAGATTGCTTTGTAAAAATTTAACAGTCACACTGAATGTCCTTTAAAACATTATCACCTCTTTTTAAAGTTGAAATTAAATCTGCACCTGATGTTTCGAAGCTTTAATCACACCAAATGTTCTGCTCCTACATATGACTTATTAACCAGTTTGAAGTAATGCGGAACAGTTTGGTGGTGAGGGTAATGGCTTTAGCCAGTTACCTAAAAAAATAAGCAGTAAAATGCAACCTCTTTACCATACTGCTCAGTTGTCTCAACCTGCTTCCTTTGGCCTTTATTTCTGTCTCTTGTCCCATTTTCTTGCTAATATGTAACTCTTCACTTCACTCCAAGCTCATGTGCTGGTAAACCAAGATAAGCCCATGCATGGTCTAGTTAATTTCTGGTAGCAAGACATTCCTGAGTTTTCTTAATGGGGGGAAGGGTTCATCTGAATGTTGAACATTTCCATGGCTGTCTTTGAATTATTTTTCTTGCTTCTCAAACTGATATGAGCCAAAACAAATTTTAAAAATCACAATGTAAGACAAATAACTAAGAATTAACTCACATATCAAGTGCAGTCAAGTGCAAGTTAAAAGTAGAATGGGAGGGAGAGCCTTCAGTTTTCAGGCCCCTCTTCTATGGAACCAGCTTCCAGTTCGGATTCGGAAGACAGACACTATCTCTACTTTTAAGATTAGGCTTAAAACTTTCCTTTTTGCTAAAGCATATATTTAGGGCTGGATCAGGTGACCCTGAATCCTCCCTTAGTTACGCTGCAATAGGTGTAGGCTGCTGGGGGATTCCCATGATGCACTGAGTATTTCTTCTTCAGTCACCTTTCTCACTCACTATGTGTTAATAGACCTCTCTGCACTGAATCATACTTGTTATTAATCTCTGGCTCTCTTCCACGGCA
>VVHJ01052759.1:0-12850 GCA_015107715.1 Tylochromis polylepis
GGCACACCTGTGAGGTGGGATGGATTATCTTAGCAAAGCAGAAGTGCTCACTATCACACATTTAGACTGATTTGTGAACAATGTTTGAGAGAAATGGTAATATTGTGTATCTGGAATGAATTTTAGATCTTTAAGTCCATCTCATGGAAAATCGGAGCAGAAACAAAGGTGTTGCGTTTATATTTTTGTTGAGTGTAGATGCAGACCCTTTTTTTCGTACTTAAACTTTCATTCCCCAAATAGTGCATGACCATTAATCATCTGCCCTGCTGCCAAATTTGCTAATTTGCCTGACCTTTTGACTCCTGCTTCCCGCTTCCTCTGCCAGCCTTCACCTGTCCTCTCCCTCTCTCTGCAGGCAGGACAGGTGAGCAGCAAGATCTACTCCCTGAGTTTGATTTGGAGATTATGCCAGGTACGGTCCCTTAGCTGCATGTCTGTCTCTCTGCCTGGCATTTTCCAGCTTTTCTATTGCCTCCTGATGTTTCTAATTATAACTGACCAGTTAAAACTCTTTGACTAACAAATGTACATTCACTTGTTAGAAATTTGACTGAATAAACATGACAGCCTTGTAGCTGGAGCGATATGAACACAGTCACTAAGTTAGTGACGTCTCATGAAGCCAAATTCACAGAGTTGTAGTTGTTATTGTTTAGCTTCAGTTATGATTTAAAATTTCACAGGGGAAATGTGTTGTTAGTGAGCGAGTGGATTTTGACTCTTGGCACACCCTGAGGAAGTCTGTTGTTATGGTTTGGATGGTTCAGAGATGTGATAACGGATAAAAGTCGCTGTGATTTCCTTTGATGTCCCCTAAAGTTTCCTGTTTTTAGGGGTCTGTTGCCTCCGGGTACATCAGTGGAGGAGAGCGCTAAACATCAGCTTTGTTTAATAGAAAAATCAGAGACTGGGTTTATTTTTTTGCCCCAAATCTTTGTCAGTTATAACATTTCAGCAATTCAAATGGTGAGATCTGAAATAAACAAAGACATTTCAAAAAAAGACTTTGAACAACAGAGAACAATTTTCAGCCCATTAACTGAATTTTCTTCTCTCAGCTTCATTTTTTTTCTTTAACGTAACATTAGTGTTATTGAACTTTTGTTACAAAGTTCACAAATCCTTTTGATTTTGGCCCAGTCTGACTTATTTTAATGGTTGTGGCCATATTTTAGTTGCATCTAGTTGCCCTTAGATATGACTGTTATGTGAAAATCTTGGTTTTGCTGACCTCCACTGGTTGAACTTCTCACTTTGGTGTAGTGATGTTAAATCACTGTTCAGAGTATTTAATCTTTGACTGTTACCTTTGTTTTTTAATCTGTATGTATGTAAATCAGAATGGGCGTTTGTGGGATCTGTAGTCCTGGGCAGCATCTTGCTCCTGCTGTTTTTGGGGATCTGCTGGTGCCAGTGCTGTCCTCACTCCTGCTGCTGCTACATCCGCTGCTGCTGCTGCCCTGAAACCTGCTGCTGCCCACGACACCGTGAGTAACACAAACAACCACACTACATCCTCTTTAAAAAATGGATGTCCTTTTTTTTAATTGAATGTCCTCTGTCTTTAACATCAGCAATGAAAGATTGTTGTTTATGCAGTGTATGAAGCGGGGAAGATGGCAAAGAACAGACAGCCTGCTGCTCAGGTACCTGTGTATCCCTATTACATTCATGGTATACCTACTGTAGTCCCTGTGGCCTCTTCCGCTTACACGGACCCAAAGATCAACTCGATCCCCTCGGTGGAGAATAACCTGTCTGGAGGTGAGTGTTAGGAGATTTTTTTTTTTTTTTTTGCCATTGGCACAGTGGCAAGCTAGTTTTACCTTCTTTAAATGACCGTAAATCCATTATTATTTTTGGTAGAAACAAAAATAAAATGGTTTTGGAAAGAAGATTAGCTTTATTGCATGGTGCTACCATGATATTTATTGTATCATGGTAGCACAAAGCATTCACAAGGTGCTGCTGTCTGAACACAGACAGAAAGATCAGCTCTGTCTAGATTTTACCACGTGCGTTTCACATTATGTAACTCAGCCATTTTGGGGTAGAGGAAAAATTTAAATGGCTCCTGAAAGATGAGAAATATTTTGATATTTTAGTTTATTTAATTATTTTACAAGCAAAATTTCAAAATAAGTTACAGTCAGCCTGTATACAATATGTATTTAATATTTAGATATGGTAGTTATCGTGCTGTTTGTTGTGCTCATAGTTTATTGGTAGATTTTAAAATTCTAATTTCACCTTTATGATTTGTAATAAAATAATCAAAATCATTTGCAAAACCCCAAAAACTGATTCATGCTTTGTCAAATCATACTTTTATTATTATTTTTTTTAAATAGATGAAAATGAACAACATAAATGACTTTTCTGCTGGTACTGTTGGAGGACGGGGTAAAAATGACTGCGCCCGGCGGTTCTAGTGTTGAACATTCAATCACTGTTTTTTACCACTTCAGGAGCAGCAAAAACAATATTGACGAGCTCAGTATTCACTCTTCTTTACCTCCGCTTTTAAGATCTAAAACTTCTATGAGGAATATTTGAGCAAGTAGTGTATGTTATTTATAGTCTTACATTTGAAGGGCATAGAAAGGTCAGCGACAGCTGTCTTTTTGTCTTTGTCAAACACTGACATGACTAATTTTCATCGCATCTATCATCTCTCATCCTTGTCTCTAAAAAGAAATGTCTGTTCTTTTCTTTTTCCTTTTTTGAATTTAATCCATTATTAACACGTAAGGTTCTTTTTGTCTCTTATACTTTACACACTCAAGAGTGTTTGTGTGCATCCTTGCATGGTTTTGTTTTTCTGGATCTATGTATAGGTGTGTGTGTGTCTGTGTGTGTGTGTGTGTGTGTTGACATTCACAGTGCGCAGTGGTTACCGGCTCAAAGCCAGTCCAGACCAGGACTCAATGAAAGTTCTGTACTACATAGAGAAGGAACTGGCTCAGTTTCCACGCAGCAAGATGGCAGCATTCAAATGTAAGCCTGCACAGATTAGGCTAGTTTCTTTAATCTGTGTGGCAGTGTGTGCGTTTATATGTGTGTATGTGTTTTATGTGGATGGTTTGTGGAAATTAACTCTTACTAGTTGTCATCTAATCCTTCCAAATTTGAAAAAAACATCTGTCTTTCCCTTTGAGTTTTTCTCATTCACAAACTGCAAGGTTAACTTGTAGAGTCACACTTTTTAATAAGTTTGAAGACACACACAGTCATGTGAAAACATGTGAAGCACATCTTCTTTTCTAAGGTTTGTCAAGTCAGAGTTTTCTGTGTCTCTTTTTCTGCCTTGCTAAATCACCATGGTAACTTATACTGAAAATATAGTCTGGTTGGAATTAGGTTATGTTAAGAGTTTTGACTTAAAATTGTCGGGAAGTGCCACGTTTTTATTTTACAGCATGGTTTAAGTGGAATATAGACTCTCTGCTGGGGTAATACACTGTAATTTGTTAAACCGTACTTAACAGATTGGTTAAGTCTCTTTTGCACAAGTTTTATCATCATTATCAGATAATGTCTCTGTCTAGAGTAAGTGACACTCATGGGGATCTTTTTCTGTAGGAGTGAGTTTTATGATCTGTGAAACACTCCTTTTTAGTGCACACAGAGCCTGTAGCAGAAAGAATGGCATTACAGAGAAAGCCACCATCATGATACCTATTATCGCCAACTTGGGTTTTAGGTTTTGTTGGGTCAGCTAAAGCAAAAAAAACAAAAACAAAAAAAAAAGCCCAGCTGTGTAGAATTTCCTTTGTAATATGCCTGTCAGGTCCTGTCACTTCAACCAAGCCGAAAATCACCATCTCTCCACCACTGTGCTTCACAGCTGGTATGAGGTGTTTGTGCTGATATATGTTGATTTGTTTTTCTCCAAACATGACGCTATATAGTCAGACAACTCCACTTTGGTATCATCTGTCATAATGGCTGTGTGAGGCAGGCAGGTTTGAAAACCCAAAATGCAGACTCTCAAGCAGGACTGAACTTAAAACTCACATTTATTGCTGGAAATACAAAAGACATGAAACCAAACTGGGAGAAACTAGGAACTAAACTGACAGGCAGAACACACAGCATTAAGGGAGATCACAACGCTGGACAGAGGGAGACGCAGACAATATATACACAGAAGGGGAAATCAGGGCAAAGAGGAAACACCTGGGGAACACAGCTGGACCTAATCTGACTGAGACAGGGGACAAGACTGATAGTTTCAGGTATTGTGTGCAGCATGTTCAAAGTAACGCAGGTAGCATGAGAAACGCACACTGAGATGCAGACTGACTAGATACAGGGAACAGAGGGAGCGAGACACACATTGAACGAGGGAGACGTAAACACAAATGACACAGACTCTCACACAAGACACAGGGATGGGACAAAGACACAAGAGGACCCTCAAAGACAAGAAACCAAAACCTGGAAATACAAGTAAAATCAGAAACATAAATGAATAAAACTCAAGACTAAACCCATATAAACTTGAACTTAAATCATCATTATAAAGGAAAGAATAATTAAAAAAAGAAAAACTCCAAAGGCTGGGTAAAGACCAGTACCATGGCATCATGTGTACAAAGGACATTGTTCTAGAAGTCTTGTGGTTTATTTAGATGCAATTTTCCATACCTTTCCAAAAAATATTATTTTTAGAGAGAAGATGCTTTTACCTGGCAGCTCTGCCAAGCATGTCATACTTGTTCAGTCTGTTTCTAATTCTACTTTCTTGAACTTTAACGTTTAACATGCTAACTAAGGCCTGTAGAGCGTGAGGGTCTCAGTCTGAGCAGTGTGAACTTAGGGTGAACCCGCTGGAACGCCCACTCTTGGGAAGACTGGCTGCTGTCTTGAATGTTTTCAATTTGTGAATAATCTCTCTCACTGTGGAATGATGAACTGTTAATGACTATGGACGCAGTAAGGGTGTACATATTTTTTTCTTTCTTTTTTCTTTGCTTCTGCTTTATGTGTTAGTTTTTTGCTAAATAAATAACGATACAGTGTAATATGTCATGTGTTGTTGATCATCTGAGGTAATTTTAGAACCTGAGAAGGACTAGATTATTTTTTTTATGTTGTCCTGAAACTTATAACCTTAATAATCGAAAGAGGGTATAGTTTCTTTTTCACAATTGTACAAAATAGATCAGCTGAATCCCACATAGGGGCTGGAAATAGCATGAGCACATCACATCCTAATCTAAAAACCACAGCCCCACCATATCCAAATGATGACAGTGTTAACAATTTCAAATTCATTGAGAGAATTAAAATGGAAGGATATAGTTAGATTTTTCAAAACACCAGAATGTTGCCCATCCCCAGTTGTTGATGCTCTATATTAGGACGTCTCAGAAAGTAAGTGTCATGGTTTGCTCTGCTGTGCTCACTCAGTTTAGTGTGCACACATATAAGTACTGTGTTTTATACACTTCAGTGGGTAAACGTGGAGAATATTTCTCAGCAAATTCAAAATCTTTGTCATCTCTTTATGGAGTCTTACTTCTCGGGCAGCGTGTATGTCGTTCAGCTTCAAGTACAGCAGTTCGTACAGATAATTAAATGTATTATTTTAAGTTTGTAAGGCAGCCTGTGCAGTTTTCATAAACAGATCTACCACGGCATTTCTGGGAGCATTTAAAAGACATGTATGGAGCATTAATGGCAGCACTGTGGAATGTATGGGTTACACTGCACTTCCTGTGTTTATAATAATAATAATAATAATAATAAAGACAGATCATGTGTTTGTCATATTAATGTTGTTATTATTTGTTCACTAATGATTTTTTTAAAATTAGAAAAATAAAACCACCGTCTGATCCTACTCCTCTTTGAATGAAATCATACCTTTAAACCACCCCCTTTTCATTCAAAGTGACTTTATTAGTATAAACAGCAAATGCCATGTTAGTGATGTATCTGTCCCAGCAGCCAGGAGCGTATCAGAGCTGAGCTCGCTTCATGATGGAGGGATCGCAGACTTCAGAAACACCTTTCAGGCGGTCCAGATGAAGGCACTTCCACCTATCACAGACCTTGATGACCTGTCGGTGCGGAGAGCAGCTCCACCTACACAAAATCGAAGACTCAGACAAGACAGAGTTAACCACTCAGATGATGAACTGGACCGCAGGTAAGGTGGAGAGATGCTTCACTCTACAGATTATGTATCAGGTTGTTGTGTTTACTGTTTAAAGCCAGAAAACATTCGACAGTAGATGTTTCTGAGGGCTCATGGTGATGTCTAGATATCATACGCAAAGCACAACAAGTACTTTTTTGTAAACCAAACATTATTGCTAAGGAATGCATTTTTGCCAATAGAAGCAATAAATTGTAACTGACCCACTTTGTTGAACGTACTTACCTGCATCACCTGCAGCAACTGTGGCATTGTGAATAACAGCAAGCAAGCAGAAAAGTTTACATAAATTGCTGAATAAATGGTTGAAGTAGTAACCTTTTTTCCCTCTGTAAGTAAAAGAAGTCCAAATGTAAACCTCCTGAAAGTGACATGCTACTATACTATTTTCACTCACCAAAACTGTTCTTGAATAGGACATTAATACAATTAATAGTTGTATTAGCATGCTCTAAAATGCTCCAACACCATTTCAAAAAGTTGTTAAAAGAGCTGTTAAAAAGCACAGTTAAACCAGGATGTAAACATTGTCTGCAGTAGTGGCTTTTAGAGTAGTGGTTTACACATTTGCCTAACAAATGAAAGATCTCCGGTTCAATCCTGGGAGGAGACACAAATCTCTCTGTCAAATCAAACATGCGGAGCGTCCCGCTGTGGTGACCCATTGAGAATAAGGGAGCAACCAAAAGTAGCTAACATGGGAGTCTACAAGAGTTTTCTGACTTTTGGAGCGAGCCTTTCCACGTTGGTTTCATTTGTCAGTCCTGGAGGTTGCTGCTTGGTGAGATAAATGTTTTTTCCAGCTTTGTTTATTCTGTTATTAACATGTATAACGTGGGCTGCTTCTCGCTGTAGGTGGAACTGCCGATCAGAGCACCTGCAGAGAAAGACGTTGGGCAGAAGAGGGCGCACAGGCTCTCTGGATGAGCTGGAGGAATTCGCTCGGTCTTACAGCGCACATGGACGTCGGGGCGGGCCTTCAGACCGGCCCTATGAGCGGGATTACAGCCCTCCCAGGCGCTCCTACAGAAATGAAAATGATGGCTGGGGGCGCCGCAGCCCGTCACCTGTACTGCAAAAGAGAAGGGACACGTGGGACAGTGATCGCCCTTCTCGACTGCCCCAAAGCAGAGCCTATGATGACGCCTTGCTCAACAGCATGCTTGAGAATAAGATGAGGGGACGGGGAAGGGACAGAGGTGCTGGGAGGATGGACGAGGACAGTGACACTCCCTCTAAAGGCAGCTCCAGAGGAAAGGGCAGCGACAGTTATTACAGCCGTTCACCTAGCAACCGCCCAGAAGATGAGGACTCTTTGCCTCCGTACTCTGAGCTCGAGGCTGAGCGCTACCGTAGGGCTGACCAAACTACAGAGCGGTACCGCACAGCAGACCCTCCCAGATTAGAGAGGTACAGGACCACAGAAGCAGCCATGAAGCCCTTCTCTTATACCCGCCCCAGCCAGGGAACATCCCACACACTGCAGGGGGCCAGAGAGGAGAGAGAAAGAAGCAGAAATCTGGTGAGTTACTTATAGCAGGAGCACCCTCTTCTGTTCCTCAGGAAAAAGAGCCTTGAAATCCTGTAAACTGTTGCAGGACAAGTCTGGTGATACCCTGTTTTTTTTTTTTCTGACTGTCAGCAAATACTGTAAAAAGCATAAAACCAGCAATGAGTCAATCTAGAAACAACTATCTGTGTAATCAAGTCATGAATTATTCCTTTCTGTCAATTAATGTCCTCAAAAAGTTTATGTGGTTTAAAAACTATGGTTCATCCTGACTTCATCCCACATGCACCATCACGATGCCATGAAAAAAATTAAAGTAAAAATATTTCCGGGTGAACTTTATATATTCATTATGTCTGGAGTCCAGCTGGGACCCATTGTTTGTTTCCAGGTCATTCCCTACTGAAATGGATTCATGGACAAACCCAAAATTAATTAGCAGTAGCTTTGTAGTAGCCCACAGCTCTGCAATCAGGTCAGTGTTTTATTGTTTTTCAGATCACTCTTATTATTTTATAATCCACAGACATACTGTTATATTTTTAGTACCAAAGTGGCAGAGTTAGCACATTTTTTTTTTCATAATAAGTGGAGCACTTATGAGACGAACAACCAAGTATATCCTTCAAGAGTTGGTGGAGACCAAAAACGGAGCTAAAAGAGAGTGACTCACTTGCTTTCATCAGGTCGTTAGAAACACCTGTCCAGCTGACCTGATGTAACTTCAAGGCTGACTGCTGTATAAATAAGCATTCAGCTGTTCATCTGTTATATAGATTTAAAAACAATATTCCACTATACACTTATGAAGCACCTATCAGAAGATGTGCAAAGTGGCCATAAAAGATGGACATGGTCAGCAACAATACTCAGGTATACTGTGGCATTTAAATAATGCTCTCAAAGCTTGCTAAGAAAACATTCCCCACACCATTGCACCACCACCACGAGCTTGAACTGTTGATACAAGGCAGGCTAGATCTGTCTTTTCATGTTTCCATCAAAATGTCGCATCAGAATTTGAGACTCATCATTCCAGACAATGTTTTCTCAATCTTCCATTGTCCATTGTTTGGTGAGCATGTGTGAATTGTAGCCTCAGTTTCCTATTCTTAGCTGACAAGAGTGGCACCCGGTGTGGTCTTCTGCTGCAGCCAATCTGCTTCAAGGTTCAACATGTTGTGTGTTCAGAAATGCTCTTCTGCATACCTTGGTTGTGACTAAAGGTTAAAGCAGTTTCTAAAACAGTTTCTGAAACACTATCATGCCACATTCAAAGTCATTTAAATCACTCGCTCAGTTGGAACTTCAGCAAGTTGTCCTCACTGTGTATGCATGCCTAAATGCAGTGAGTTGCTGCAATGTGGTTGGCCAATTAGATATTTGTGTTAACAAGCCTTTGAACTGGTTTATATAACAAAATAGCTGATAAATGTATATAAGCTGTGCTTTCCCAAAATCTGTTAAAAGCTGGTTTCAGTGTTTACAGAAGCACTGTGTGCATAAACTAACACTGCTGGTTTGGGCCTTACATGAGATTTGTTGACAGTAAGAAATATAGAGAAAAAGACATCTGCCTTGTCCTTTAATATCTTTTATATATCTTTAATAATGTCTCCCAGTATTATGTACATAAAATGTATTGTGGATTTTAGATTTGTGGTCTCAACACTAAATCATTTTGTGTTGTTTTTACATGACTTTATGTAGCAGTGGCTTCTTCTTTTTTTTTTAACCTAATATTTGATAATAAATGAAAGCACAATATTCCTCTATAACCCAGCCTAGCATGCAACCATTACACACAGGCTTTCTGGCTTTCTAAATATCCCAAAGTCTTTCTTTCTCTAGAAGCAAGGTGGCAGTCGCTGCAGTATTGCATGATTTCTGTGCATGGTTATAAGGCTCTGTCCCCAGGCTGCACTAACTCTGCATGAGCATGAAAGTGAAGTTCCTAATATATTGCTCTTGGTATGTTTCCTTAACAGAGCACTGCACTGAGCAGGGACTCTCTCATAGTGTGACAGGGTTTCCAGCCTGGACCCAGCACAGCACTGCCAGCCTGTTCATTAAAACTGTCCTGCAGCTGCGCAGGAGATGCTAACTGTTACAGCTCCAACCACGGCAAGTGAGGCTCATCTCACTGAAATAACACCACTGAAAAACGTCAGTAGTGACTCCTGAGGAAAAAGTGGATTTTAATTGTCCGTGTTTAATATTTGTGTTTTTGTACATGCATATCATATTTTATTTGTTTCTTTGTTTTTTAATTTGTTTACTTTGTATTTTAATGATGTAACTGGACTCACACTGGTGCCAAGGACAGATTTTTTTTTTATTATTTTTTTGTTATTCGAAAATTTTAGAACAGTTTTAAACACCAAGCAGCCTTCAGTCTCCATACTTCTCTACTACTCTGCAGCTCAGGTTCACTTTGTATTTTTGCCTTTGTCTGTTGTTACCTGTGTTCCTGGAAATACTGCGCCTTGAATTTGTTCTACAGATTGCAGTTGCACTGCTTAATAACATTTTAAATAAACAAAACTTTGCTGTAGTCTCCTCTTTCGTTTGATTAGTCAGTTTAGTCTTTGCTGTGTAAAATATTGGAGAATGCTGAAAAAACACTCCCAATCCAAAATGGCAAAGTCATCAGAAATACAACAGGCATTTCTGATCATTTTAAAGGGAAACTGCTGTTTGTAGTACTGACCTCAGATTTTTGGCACATCCTGTTGAACCAGTCAAAGGATTGGAGGGGCTGGTTTATTTACATAATGAATAACTTGTCTTTATATATTGCTAGGAAAAATGGGAAATAGGAGCAGTGATTTAATGAAATGTACAAACATAAATGGCAAAACAGAGTATGTACCATTCTTATAATCTCCAAAGTCAATATTTGGTATGACCAGCGTTTTTCTTCACCACAGCCTGAACTCTTAGACGAGCTTTCTTCTCATTTCTTTAAGCAGTCTTCAGGAATCGTTCTCCAGGCTTCTTGAAGGACATCTAAAGCTTCTTCTTCTTTGGACGTTGGCTGTCTTTTATTCTGTTCTCTGTCAAGGTGATCCCACACTGCTTCAGTAATGTTGAGGTCCGATCTCTGGGGAGGCCAGTCCATGACTGATAGTGTTTTTCTATACATGTTTTTCTATTCAGGTATGCTTTTACTGCATTTGCGGTGCGTTTGGGATCATTGTCATGCTAAAAAGTTAAGCCAGATGTTCTCCAGATGGTACTGTACAGCAAATCAAAATCAGATGGTACTTATAGATTGATTTCTATCACTTTTGTCAAGATCCACACCACTGGCTGAAATGCAGCCCAAACGATGGCAGAGCTTCAATCTGTATTTTACAGATGGATGTAGACACTCACTATTGTACCTCTCTCCTGACCTCCGTATTTATTGATTTGAACCAACATTGTTTGATTTATCACTCCATAAGACCTGTTGCCACTGATTTTCAGTCCAGTTGTTGTTTGGCATACCTCAGCCTGTTTCCCTTCCTTTTAGCTGGCTTCTTGACAGCCACCCTTGACTGAGACCGTTTCTGATGAAGCTTCAGTAAATGGTAGATGGACCAACTCAAGGTCCATATTTGTAACTCAGTTCCCATGTCAGGTCTTTTTTTTCCTATTTCTTAAGGGTATGACTTTCAGATACTGTTTCTCTTGTAGTTTTTCAGGTCTGGTAATTCTTTGTCTGTGTTTGACGTTTTTCATAGATTTAACAAGAGAAATGGAAGCAAATTATGTGTTTTGCTAAGTTTTCTGTTATGTTTAGACAAAAGTAGTTCATTCTTGAGTTCAGTGCCTTTTTTATTCTTGAATGATTCACAAGTGAGTGTTAAGGGGCTTAAAAAAATTCCTCTGAAAATGAACACTGCTGGTTTGGGTATAAGGACTCAACTGTAGATAAGTGAAAAAGCAGCCAATGTCCAAAGAAAAGATCGTTAGACTTTCTGAAAGCCTTGGGAGCTATTGCTCAAGACCACTTTAAAAATCACAAGACCGTCTGGCTCCTTGGAAGGAGGGTGGCTCCAGACTTTTTTACAGCACTATTTAGTCTAAAAAGTAGATGAGATTATAACAATTCACCAACAAAACAAAAAGTGCTCCAGCCTGACAGAAAATTACATACAACACTAATGTATGATCACTCAGCATTTGTATATCTGATCCCTAAATTATTCATTCCCTTTTAACTTTTGCATATAAAAATTTATTTGACATGTTTTCTTACACATGCATATTTCACTCACGTCACAGCTTTCTGATTTTAATTGATGTTTGCATTTTTATTGCTCTTTCTGGCATATTTATGTGGTTTCAAACCTGCGGTCAATGAATTTAAAGCATTTAATCAGGAGTGTTTCTGGTATGTGCAGCCAGTGTCTAATAAATTCAGATTAAATACATGAAAAGTGGTGCTACACAAGAGCCTGGAAACTGGTTTGATTTGAATGAGCTGTTTTCCATAGTGGTGAAAGAATGTTTTTACTTTCACTTCAGAATCACACTTCACCTCCTGAAACCCTGAATCCACATGTGGACACGTTTTATTATTTCTGCCCCTTATATACACAGCTAAAAAAAATAATAAAGGGAACACAAAAATAAGACATCCCAGATCTGAATGAAATATTCTTATTAAATACTTTGTTCTTTACATAGTTGAATTTGCTGACAACAAAAATTATCAATGGAAATCAAATTTAGCAACCCATGGAGGTCTGGATTTGGAGTCACACTCAAAATTAAAGTGGAAAAACACACTACAGGCTGATCCAACTTTGATGTCATGTCCTTAAAACAAGTCAAAATGAGGCTCAGTAGTGTGTGTGGCCTCCACGTGCCTGTATGACTTCCCTAAATGCCTGGGGATGCTCCTGATGAGGTGGTGGATGGTCTCCTGAGGGATCTCCTCCCAGACCTGGACTAAAGCATCCGCCAGCTCCTGGACAGTCTGTGGTGCAACTTGGCATTGGTGGATGGAGCGAGACATGATGTCCCAGATGTACTCAATTGGATTCAGGTCTGGGGAATGGGCGGGCCAGTCCATAGCATCAATGCCTTCGTCTTGCAGGAACTGCTGACACACTCCAGCCACATGAGGTCTAGCATTGTCTTGCATTAGGAGGAACCCAGGGCCAACCGCACCAGCATAT
>VVHJ01052760.1:0-14255 GCA_015107715.1 Tylochromis polylepis
TTCAGAGAAAATTAAAAGAGGAGGGAAACTTACAATTGACCCCCTTAAATACTCTTTCTCATTACTGGATTCACCTGTGTATGTAGGTCAGGGGTCACTGAGCTTACCAAGCCAATTTGAGTTCCAATAATTAGTTCTAAAGGTTTTGGAATCAATAAAATGACAACAGTGCCCAAATTTATGCACCTGCCTGATTTTATTTAAACAATTATTGCACACTTTCTGTAAATCCAACAAACTTCATTTCACTTCTCAAATATCACTGTGTGTGTCTCCTATATGATATATTTAACTGACATTTTTTATCGTAACAACCAACGATTTATACAGGAAAATAATGACTATTAACAAGGTTGCCCAAACGTTTGCATCCCACTGTATATGCAGCTCAGCAAGCTATTCTTGCTGAGCTGCATATATTTCAATGCTACCATTGGTAGCATTGAAATACTCGTGATGAAAAAAACAGCATCTTGTAAATTGTACCGGAGTGGTAAGTATCTGTTAGCTGCAAAGAGCAGAGATACCTGCTAGCTAAACACAGCTGTACAACATTCATGACACATCAAGGAGGAGAATGGTGCTAATGCTAGGATAACTTTTAGTTCATTTACAGTTGTTTGGCACCAAATTTGGTGGGAAAATATAAGCTAGCTGTAAAATTAGCTAAGGTCAACACATCCCGAAGCAGACATACAGTAGGCTAAATTCCTCTGGGCAATATAACAAAGGTCAGAAATATGGTGTTAATTTTTGTTATCACAAAAATAACAAGTTGATTTATTTAATAAGTAAAGCTGTAATATCTAGCTAACTTTCTAATAGCAGCAATGTTACAACAATTTAAGCTACTTTTACCCAACACTGCTAATGTTAACAGACTCAACATAGACATTACTATTGTGCTTGCTGCTTATCAAAAGCCACTAAAATTTAACTCTCATATCCTTCGTTTTATTTTTTTATTTATTTATTTTTTTTAAATATGCCCATTTTTAATAAGATTTTACTATAGCAAAACAAAAGTTTAAAGAGCTACCTTCCAAGAAAGTCAAACACGAATAAAAATACACAAGAGTCATAAACTCGTCGCCAAAAAACAAAAACCAAACAAGCTATATTTTTACTTAGACTTGATCATCAATTCTTAAAAAAAAAACAAAAAAGCCAAACAAAAAAACCCAGTTGAGGCTTTAGGCTTTCTCTTTGAACCTTAGAAAAATGTTTAATGCAAATTTATTCACATAAAACATACATAGAATACAGTGCATACATAAAATATCATAAAGTAAAAATGCTTTTGATGTTGGCCTACATTAGTATGTTGATACATACTGCTGTATTTCTCTTTAACATAACAACCCGGTCCACAGTGGACCACTTTTCCCAAGCTGGACCCACATCAAGATAGTCTTTTGGAACCACTCATGGCAAAAACAAAACATGACAAATACAACCGATGACCACATTCTGTAGTGTGATTAGAGCATTTGAGGCTGGTGTGTATCCTACACAAAAAAAAACCAACAACAAAAATACAGTAGATACAAGCCGTTTCCTTTTGACACTAAGTAAAAAACACTGTGCAAATCTGAGCTCAGGCAGGAGGTCCAATCCTAGCTTTAGGGGAATTTACGCCTCCTAGGGGGCTAATGGATTAATCCACGATAGGGTTTCCTCTATCAGTCATTAACATTAATGCAGATACAAGAAGACGTAGAAAGCTGTTAAATACACCCATGCTCTCAGGGCCAAAGGATTCAGGAATGTCAGCTTATTTCTTAAACAGAAAAATACTAAAAACAAAAAAAAACAAAAACATGAATGAATGGAACCAATGTCATATAATATATGAAGTATTCATAATATACAAAAACACAAGTTAAAAATCAAAGCTAAAAAGGAATGTAGTTCTGGAAAAATACCACTAGAGGTCAGCAAATATCCATGCTCAGATATCCAGTTAAACATTTGAAGGATTTATCTGCTTCTGCTTGTGGACTAACACTTTAAGAGAAAAGAAAAAAGACACACATTAATTTCTTAAATTTCACTTCCATTCGGTTCCACGTAGCAGCAGGAGTGGTAAATCATCACTTAAGAAAAACAAAATCAATTAGTTACATTCTTGATATGAAGTCTGACAGTATAAATGACAGTTTTTGTTCCCCCCACAAACTAACAATGACTCATATGTGCACAGTGGTCTCAAATGTCTCACTGAGTAACATCGGCAACCTTGACACCGTTACTGCATCAGGAAAGAAAATGATTCCCCACGTACGTATCAAAACTGACTCATGCAGTCGTAAGAGGAAAAAAAAAAAATATATAGATATTGGGTCACAGCAAATTCTGCTGAAGCCATTTCTGTTGGGGGTTTTGTTTTGAAGTCCTTTTCCATCATCTGGTGTAAAAGTTTCCTCTGTTCGTTTTGTCACATTTTGAAAATTAACTGGTCCGTCTGGCTGCGGATCCTCGTCCCAGGACTGTGTTTAAAGACTCACGCCTGGTGTCTTCTTGTGTCTTCAGTGCTGTGAATGTCTTTGCTCAGTCTCTGGGTAGACACTCCTCCTCGGTAATGCCCTGAGCTTTGAGCTCTTCGAGGACATTGTCCAGGTGGCCGGGGTCGGGATAGCCGTGGCCCGTGAGGTTGGAGCCGAACTCGGTCTTGTGATGCACCTCGTTCCAGATGACTGTGTCGCTCTCACCTGTAGTGCTCGACGTACCCACAGAGAAAATGAGCCTACGGTCCCACGCTACCAGAAGCAGCCTCAGAACCTGATGGAAAGGGTTAATAAAGAACACGTGTTAATATATGATCATCTTACCCATCTGAAATTCAAAAGAAGAGACATTTCTTTATTTACCTTGCGTCCCTTCTCGCTGTCAGGAAGGTAGCAGTGTCTGGGGAACCCACGTGCAGTGAAGGGTTTGCCTGGATTTGGGTGCTCTGGGCCCTGAAGACCAGAAACACAGTTTGTCACGTCATTCAAAACGACTTATTTATGCTTCTTTTGCTGCTAGCATCACATAAACACCGATATACTGAATCTACCTGGATGCCAGGAGGGATGTTGTATATGATCCGGATGGTTTTGCAGTCTGGGTGCCCAGGCAGGGAGTGGGGGATGACATGGTACTCCATCTTGCCAGGTGGCTGGTTGCCAGTCTTTACTCCGTAAATGGTCTTGCAGGTGGGACACTGCAGGCTGCCGTCCTTGTTGCCGTTATTGTACATAGCAACGAGGCACTGGAGGTGGTACTGGTGACCACATTGTGCCAGACGACCCACCGACTCAGCCCGGGAGATGCCGCCCACACCGGGACCCTTGTAGCCCGATGGTCCGGCCAAGGCCTCCATGCAGATGGTGCAATCCTGACACAGAAAGATAAAGGAAAGTTTGAGTTCTGTCCAATGCAGAAAGATTTTCAAATTATCAGCATGTTAAAATAAGGCTGTGCCACATCATACTGTCTGAGAAAATACCGGTATAAATTTTTATGTTATCAGATATCTGTGATACAGCGACTCCAGGCATTGGAGTGCTTACATTTGACTTGACTTGTGTTACATGTGATTTGCTCCTGCAACTGACAATAGTGCAGATGTGGTTATTTTCCCTCCCACTTTTTTTTCAGTCATGAAATCAGGAGTATAAGACCTAAGCCACAAAGGGTGCAATTTGGCTCAATATTTTAAGTTTTACTGTGTTCTGCTCTGAAATTATTTTGCAAGTTATTAAGAATGGATCCCATCAAAAGTCCAACATGGTTTTACTGGTCTAGCCTACTTGAGGTCATTATCGTCCCAAATACGGGCTGGTTTATAGGTTAGATTTCTAAGAGATGTTGCTGGAAGCTATGAGGTGTCCACATATATCATAAATAGACGTTTGCTACATAAATGCCCTCCATAGGGACAGAACTCACCTCCTCTGGGGGATTTCGGACTTTCTGAAGGTAGCGCTTCACCACTTCCTCTGGAGTCTTGCCTACAGACAGAAACACAAAATTCAGTGAGAATTTCTTTGTAGCCACAAAGCACATTTGCTCTTCTTCAAACCACATCCAGCTCACCTTTCCGGGCCTGTTTCTTTGTGGTCTTGCGACAGCAGTGGCCCAGCCCCGGAACAGGTTTGAGGTCGCTCTTGCTGACAGGTGGAGGATGAAGCACCAGCTTGGGAGGTCGGGTCAGGCAAACAGGAAGCCCTGCTGCGCTCATCAAGATGCCTGTTATACCTGAATATAGCCAGCAGAGGGGGCATGTGACACACTACTCGTACATTCTTATTGCACACACACAGCTGGATGAGCTCTTATGAGAATGATCCAGTTTAAGTCATTTGGATTGGTTCAGGTACAGCACTGCAGGTAGTCAGCACATGTTACCTGCCAGTGCAGGATGTACAGGACTGGATCCATTCAGGTTCTTCACTGGAACTGTTGGCACTCTGCAACAAGGAAAACAAACCTGTATGAATCTACTGATTGCTGACACAGGCCAGGTCACCTCCACCCAGACTGAAGAAATCTGATGAGTCACCTGTGAACACGTGTGGTTAGATACAGCAGATGCTCGCCTCCACTTTGCTTAGTGTCAGCAGGTTAAGGAGCTTTTGCCGAATCAAGTGGTGAAACAAACACTGCTGACATGCTGCCCTATAATTGCCAAAAATGTTTGGGATTTAATGGCACACACCGGAGCCTTGGCTGCTGTTAAATACCATTATGAGCCAGTGAACATTTGATTTTCTCACTAACAACACTTGTAAAATCCCAGGGTCGGTGATCACAAAATTAAAACACTTTCAGCTAAAAACCATCAACTGCAACAAAAGCAGCTTTGATTTTTCTACAAGGAGCTGACATTACTGTTCATTTTAACCTCCAGTTTTTATTCAAGTTATTTAAAAAGCCTGTTGAATATGCCAACTTTGTTATGAACATACTGAAATGCGACAGTAACTAAAGCACACAGGGAGAGTCTGCAGTGAGCGCAGCAACATCACCGCTGTGTCTGACCCATCGGAGGAGTGTACTTACGGTCTGCCACTTTTGATAACAGTCATCGCTCTTGCTCGAAAGCGCCAAAGACCACAGATACAAGTCAAAAATATTCCAGCAGCGATATCCAGATGATACGGTTTTTTTTAAGCTTCCTTTCCACTTGTTTCTCGCTCTTCTGTTCTTTAGTGTGTCAGTGTGTCTGCCCCCGTCTCCCTCTGCCTGTGTGCCGGTGTCAGATCGTGCTCCTCTTTTATAGTCCTAATCCACCTGTTTCCATCTGCTGGCTAAACTCTGCTTGTAGGCCAGAGATTCGTTACAGCAGGGATTACCTGTCAGATGCTACATCACACTGCCAGGCTGCCATAAGGCAGCACCAGGTCGATGACTGTACGAGTTACAAAAGAATTACTCTGACTTTAAAAAGCTGATTTTAGTACTCTGCTGTCATTAGTGAATCAAAATTTACTAAATCTGAAACGTACAAACAGAACTCAGACCAGCCCATCCAACACCCACGCCATGATCAAAGTCACTTCAATTACCTTTCTTCCTGATTCTGATGCTCAGTTTGAACTTCAGCAGGTCGTTTTAGACACAGCTAAAAAGCCATGCATGTTAGGGTGACTGGTTTAAATGTGAGGTAAATACAGCTGATATAGAGTATAGAATAAAGGACTCTATGAATGTATGACTAAAAATGTGGTTTCTAGTCTAAAGTGCTTTGAGTAAGACTACAAAAGCAAACATAAGGCCCTGGTTCCAGAATTGGCCTAGTAAAGACTCCAATCCGGCCTGCTGGATATATGAAGGAGGGCATACATTTTTGGATTTTTAACTGTATTTTTAAGTTTTACAGCTTCCTGCTGATAAAAACCTCCCCATAGTCATTCAGACTACTCCAAAGTGGTTAAGTGATATATAAACAATGAAGTGACAGAAAAGTTCCTGTTTTTCATTATCGACTTATAGAAATTACAAAGATTTTTCTTCAATCAACAAAAACTTTATGTTTTATAAATACAGGACAGTATGGGCAGAACGTTTTCTGTAATTTGACACCTTTATCATGTAGAAAAACTGAGATATGCTGTTGCAATTGCACTTGTTTCACTCGTCTGGCCCACTCAAGATTGACTTTGGGCCCTGTGCTATATAATTCAAGTACTTTATTCCTTTTTGTACAACTTTATTGTGTTTTTGGTATTCTTTAAATAGCTGTGATGACAAATCTGGGATTTCTTTGAACATATAGAGAATATTAATAATATTGAGCTTTTGAGGAACAGTGACTCGTGTGACTAGAAGAGATCAGATTATTCTACAGTTAATATAATAAATAATAACAATTAAAAAAAAAACAAAGAAAAGAAAAGAAAAATTGCCCATCAACAGTAATTTCCCTCTCTAAGTAAATGATGTAACGATGGCACAGAAAACCTCACAGTTAGGAATTACTGGACTGTTCAGGTTCCTGTACTGGTCAATCTGATGTGTCAGCCAGTCACGTTTCTCTGATCTCTGTTAAGCTAGCAGCATTAGAGCACGGTCCATCTGGAGCGCTGGATGATGGAAACGCACAAGTCACCACATATGGCAACACAAGCTCACACCCTGAATCAAATCTAATAAACAAATTAGTTGATTAAAACTTGAAGCAGAAGTAAATCCAGTCATCAGGCTCGAATGATGATGGGTTACTTTTTAATGGAGACAAGCATACGCAGTGCAGAAATAGGAGAAAGGTACCCCCGGCAGGTGTGTCAGCCAACGGAAACTCTCGTCACTGTGATGCATCTGTGACGCTGGAGACCCCTGACACGCTAACGCCTCACTTACAAACCATCTGCTCATTTTCACTGCAGGCAAACCCTCTCAACAACAGCTCTACTAAAGGAAATCCTTAACCCCCCCCCCCAAAAAAAACCCCAACTTATATAGTACTGTTTTATCTACTAAACAGCATAAAGAATATAATATTTTGATTTTTTCAGCAGACTGTTTAAATCCAGTATGGGAGTTCTTTAACATTTTCTAGTTAATACTTGCGTACCACACTTCCTCAATTTGTCATCATGTTTTCTCGCTACAGTTTGTATGTACATGTGTCTTGTGCTTCCTTTGCTGCTGCAGCATGTGCTCATCTTATCTGATCTTAAAGAAACTCTAGTTGTTCCTCTTCAGAAAGTAAAAGCGAGCTGCTTGGTTAAATTCACTGCTGCTCTTTTGTAGATTTGAATAATTAAAGCTCAACAGATAAATATTTTGGAGTCATCAGCAGCTCAAGAGGATATGTGCAAGGCAAAAAGTTATCAGTGTAGTGATAACCCACATACAGTTTTTGGCTCTTGCGAAGCGTTTTGAAGCTGGCTCCAAAAGGGAGAACAGCCCAGAGACTTCCATGTTAATTTTACCAGCTTTAGAACAGGAATGTTTACTAGCTGTATAAAAATTGTTTGACCATCTCTATTTAATCTTCCTCTTCATAACACACTCTTAGAAGGCCCCAGTCATACCTGTCACTAGGGAAAATGTATTGCCCAACCAGTTGGTGAGGGGTTGCTGGAGTTGCTCATTGTCACTCAGTGAAATTAGTTGAAGAGTGCAATGCAAATCAGAAATGGAAAAATGTGCCTTTGGAAAGGTGTTGATTTCAGCTGCAAGGTTGACAAGTATTTGCAGTCAAGTCAACATCTTTCAATCAATGAATTTGGCATCTTGGATGCAAACTATGGGTGACCGCGGCAATCTGCTAGCAACCAAAGCAACTGCAAGGAGGGTTTTGATGCAGCACATTCATTGCAACAGATTTCATGCAGCAACCACTCAGTAACCAGTCACATTTTTCAAAAGACATTTTTCCCTAGTGGCCGAAAGTTGCCAGGGCGGTCACTCACTGGTCGCTACGCCTGTGTGACTGACCCCTAAACTGTATAAGTGCAACAGATGGATGCTGACACTGGCGGCTATACTGCGAGCTTTTTGCTAGGCGTCATTTCAGCTAAACTGAGTCACTGAACCGGAATCTCAAGTACATTTGTAGAGCAATTTTAATGCCGTTATCTGAAAATGGTAGCTAATCATACTAACAGAGATTCCAACAAGTCTGTAGTCGAGTCTTAATAAGTGAACTTATATCTTATTACTATCTGACTCATTACTATTTAGCAGGTTATCCGTTTCTGTGCATTACACCTCTACAGTTTATGGATGCAGCTTGCTAATGTCAGTGGATAATTTAGCTCACCATCCTTTGGGTCACCTCTGACACAAAAGAAAAATAGGAATAAAAGAAAACATTACTGATGGGGCCAACACGCTACAATTAAGGCTTCAAAACTGGACTTACTGGACAAGCTTGTAAAAAGAAGTCCGACTATGTAAAAGAATATCCTCTTACATAATTTTATTAAATACAAAAATGATGTTCATTTTGTACATGGACATGATTTAGGGTGAAGTTACTCTGTGATTGACAATTTGCTACTATATGCCCATGTTTCATATACAGCCTGGTTGACAGTTTACTCTATATAATGAATGCAACCTTAAAGTTAACTGAGGACAGTAGCGCCGAGTAGTGTCAAAGCAACAGTGCAAGTTTTTAAATGATAAGAAAAATTACAATTTGAAGTCATTTCTGTTAAGACTTTACCCTAATCACCCAGCAGAATTCACTTTTCTAAAAATAATTACATGTAATTTTCCTCTGTGAATAAAATATTATTTCCCAGCAGGTGAAAGGTCCCACTGGAAGGTGAAGCAGCAATTCAATGACAACAAACGCCTCACAGGGGCAATAACTCCTGATTGTTGTACTTTCTTAATTACTCACTTTTTAAAAGGGTGAACTTAATTACCCACATGTTTCAGTGGATTTAAATAATGACTGGTTCCAGCAGGTTTAAAACAGTTTGGATGTCACCGCGCTCGTGTTTCATGGATATGGGGATAAAGCAGTGAGCAGGCTGGCAGGATCAGAGCGATTCTGAATCAGTGACGTCGGTGGTTTTACCGCAGCAGCAGGTGTGACCATCTGCTGGACTCTCACCTGATATGTTTAAAGAATGGCTCTGTCATACAGCTCACCTGACACAAAATGCGGAGATTAACGAGGCAGAAATATTAATCCTGCCGTGACTGGTGTTAATCTGCGGCTTAGCTGGTATAAAAACTGGTGTTTTACTGAGGTTGTTTCAGTTAATGCCAGGATTCAGACAGTTGGGTCACTGTGCCGGGGCACAGATAGATTAGGTCACACGGATATTATTTTTCAGTATATGGTTATGTGTGTAATGTTTGGAACGAGAAACCAGGTTCATGCAGACTACAGCATGGCTACAGTTTTATATATGAAACAGCTACCTAAGTAATAAGAGACATTCACTCAGTAAAATTTCATGATTGAGACAAAGTCAAAGAAGAAAACTAATCGAAATCTGATGCTTAAAATTAGTAACACGATCGCAGCGAACGACATAAACAACTCCAGCTGCAAACAAAACACAACAACGGTGTAAAAAAAAGAAAAAAGAAAAAAAAAAAGAGAGTCCAGTTATACAACAAGAACAGTGCGCCTCCATCTGACCATGACCAGACAACCAACTAACCAGCGCCTTCTGGCTCCGACACGTGGATACTGCGACTTCCTTCATTCATCCTCATGCACGCAGCTCGTCATTAAACACCTGAAGATCACGCAGTCATAACGCGACACTGACAATGAGTTTGAAAATTCTCGGTTACAGCAAATCCTTCTCCCTAATAAAAGGAGATCTTTTTATAGGTTATAGCAGGTAAAAAGCATCTTGTATTTCAGCTCAAATCACATGGCAGGAACTGGATGAATGCGATGAATTACTGTAAAAAGAAGTCTATAATGTTTACACTTCATATAGTTTTGTTGTATATAAATTACAGCATGTTACTGTTAATTTTATGTATACTCTTTGCTGAGTGAGACTGCAGAATATGCGGTAAAGGCAACATGAATGCCTGTTTTTAAATCCTAGTTTTTAATGGCATTAATCCTCCTGATATATTGTATTCATTAGCAAATATTTAGATAAACTAAAAATGCCATGCAGTGGGAATTTAAGCTTAAGTTACAGCTAACGCCATGCAAAAAGTTCCAGATGACATGTATAGAAATTGCTGTAGATGAATGGATTTGAGTATATTACAGGAAAACTTTTGGCTGTAAATAAGCTATCATATACATTTTACTGTTTGTTAGCAGTAAGAAAAAACACAGAAGTTATATTACATAACATAAAATAATGTAATGTAAAACTGCTGTAAAAAAAAAATACTTCACAGATTGTTATTGTGTTCCACTTTACAAGTGATCGACTTTCATCTTAATTTCAGAAATCCTGGGGAAAAAAAGAGAAATTCAGTAACTGTAAATAAATTAATGCATTTTTTGTTTAATTTTAACAGGAGTGCAATCAACAATAGTAGGCTCTCTGTCTTCAGTCAAAATACAAGGGCCTGTATGATAATCGACTGTGGCTGCTAGCCACCATAATTATTTAGGGCACCATGATGCCATTTGATACACAGTTAAACGCTGTAGAGCGACTTGACAAAACGCTACTTTAATTTTTTACTATAGAAATTTATTTCTAAAATAATTTAAAATCACAACTTTAGCAGCTACACAGATGATGTCTGTACACCAAAATGTTCCACACTGAAATTTTGTAAATTCTTATCGAGATTTTCGCTGACACGTTTTGGACATCCCTGAACTGTTTTATGTGCATTCAAAATGTTGCTTGACGCATCTTTGAGCATCTTTACATCCCTCCACATTTTTTATATTGATTGTACCAAAGGGTTTTTGGGGGGTTTTTTTTAGCCATGTTAACCAGATAATTCAGTAAATCTGCTTCGTGAAACAAGCTTGAACACCCTTTCCAACTGTTTTCTTAGAGCCAAGTACTTGCAAACCAAGTTTTTATCTATCGTGAGTACAGCCAGGCCGGTTCCTGGTCCTACATTCATTCTATGCTTTTACAACAAGCTCAGACATACAGCCAGAGCCAAAAACTGTCCTCAGCCACAACATTTCAGTAAATTCTGGATGTACTGATTTCTTATATTTTATGTTATCTGTTTAACTTGAGCCTGATGCTTACACATAAAGAGTGACTCCCAGTCCCACAGTGAGGGTATCAGTATTGGATTGGAACCAGAAAAAGCTGGATCAGGTCATCATTAACTGAAAGACTAGCAACAAATACCAGAGTTCTTCTATTTAAGTGATAAATACGAACTATTCATGACGCCATTTTGACAACATCCTCACTTTACTTTCAGTGCCTTAAACTTTTATTTAAGACGACACTTGTGCTACTGTGTGTTTGTAGAGCTTTACCACCATTTACTGTTTGCGTGTTTAATCTCTGGAATGTGTAAAACACTAGAGAGAGCTCACTTTGTTCTCTATGAATGCCCTTCATTGTATTTCCGTGAAAGTAATGGAGCCTGGTGGACTTTGTCACAAAGATTAAAGGCTCAGAAATACTAATGAGCATCGATGTCAGACATGGTGCAATGACGGCCCCAAACAAATAGGAAATTGCTGTCTAAATATATTTTCTTTTTACATGTCTTGTTGTCTGATTGGGCTCATTTTTTTTGTGTAAAGTGAATTGGCATTAGATCTGATGACCAGAAACATTTCACATATTAAGTAAAGCACAGTGTTAGTGCTTGGATCATGATTTGTGGGTACCTTTCATATCATACGAGCATTTTTATACTGCTGGGCTACCTGGAAACATTTCATATGATGTACTAGCAGAGCATGCAAGGCAAAATACACCGAGGAACCACAGGCTGTGACAAAACAGCTGTGAAACTGTTGTGACAAAAAATATAAGTACCTTAGAAAGTTATTTGTTAAATTTCCATGTACGGAAAACTTGGTTTACAGGAACTTTACAACGTTTCTTTTGCTGATGGTGTCTATCACAGAGAAGCTCAGAAAAAACATAAGCCTGCCATTCAGAAGTGTGGAAGGCATGTTTAATTTCACAGTTGAAGTGTTGAAGTGTTGAGCGAGTGAGAGAGTTCTCATCATTGATAAGTTTTGCAGGATACGAGCAGGTTCTGCGTACAGAGACAGGTGCTGAAACATTACAACGTTTTTCTACTCACCCAGAGGCGATAAGGGCGCGTGACTGCGCCATGGCGATACGCTGCAGCGCAGGACGGCTCAGCCCTGCGAGGCTAGACCGAGGTGGCAGGGGCGCCGCGCAGGCGGCAGCAGCACCGGATGAAGACACTGGACCTAGGACGCGGGCAGAAGGTGAAGGGGTGCAGGTGGATGAAGCTGTGGAGATGAGAGGCGGCCCTGAGGCAGGTGCTGTGGGGGCAGAACAGGAAATGGAGAGAGAGGAGACAGAGGTGGAAGGGTGAGGGATAGAGGTGGTGGAAGATGAGGGCGTGGTGGAGGGTGGGGGAGGCGGTGGCAGAGGTGGTGGGAGAGGAGGTGGTGGTGGCCTTGTGGAGGAGATGGAGAGGCCAGCTGTGGCTGACCCAAGAAGGGAAAGAGAATGGGTGAAGCCTCCTCCATAGCCAAGGCTCGTAGTGCCAACGCTGCTAGCACCAACCATGCTCAAACCTCCTGCGCCTCCCATACCACCTACGCTGAATCCACCTGTCGCCCCAACCATGGACGTCCTGTGGGGGGAAAGTGACCTCGACAGGGCTGGAGGCCGAGGGAGGGTTAGTGAGTAAGACCCTCCTGGGATGGGGAGGCTGCTTAGTTTGGGACTCGGTGGTTTAGTCTGTGGTGGTCTTCGACCAAGAGTGTGAGCAGTCGACATGGTGCCTGCTTTGACACTTAGCACCAGCATACACTGCTGACAGGCACAGGGCTGTCCCAAGGAAGTGATGGCCGAAGCCGGGAGCGCCCCGCTGGGGTATGCACTCCCATTTCCAGTACCACTGCTGCTCATCCGGATCCCCATGCCCACTCCAGATACATCAACACCTAGAAGTCCTCCGTGTCCAGGCATGGACGTCGGCCCCCAGGCATGGTGAGACTTGGGTAGTGGCCCGGACACCAGTGGGTAAGCCAGGTCAGAACGGCGCTGGATGCGTCTGCAGCGCTGCGTCTGCCCATTGATTTGGGTCATACTTTCGAAGTCAATGAGGTAGCAGAAACCCAGCGGCGCCAGGTCCAGCCAGGGCTGCTGACGGTCGCGCGCTGCCTGGATTGCAATGCCCACCTCAGTGTCGTATGCCGTCCAGCTGCCAGCGTCGTTCTCCCACTCCCACAACCAGCCCTGGCCTGGCGCTGATGTGGGGTCGTAGAAGCTGCGTCGCACCGGTCTTAGGGTACCTGAAGAAGACGCCACAATGGACTGAATTACTGAACGGCAACATATATTTGTATACATTAAAAAGAAGGCGTGTACTGTAAATATGACGTTCTGTAGCGACTTTCACCGAGTCTGCTGAACATGACGCCGGGCGATGAGAGGTAGACGCGAGACCAGGTACACAACTGCACTACAATTTGCTGTGGACAAGTAGATTACAACCCTAACAAATTCAACATGTCTGTGTTTGCTTGCTAAGAATTTGGGCAAACAGGTTGCCCCTGGTAACAGTACATGGTGTTCTGAATTCTGATTGGCTGGCAGCCTTGATCCGACCCAAAGCTCGCTGTGTTTGCTTTCCCCGGGTGTCTAGAGAAACTCTACAGAGTCTCCACACTGTAAAGGCTCCACACATCAAATCCTGGCTTCTGATAACAGTGCATACATTGCGTTAAGACGGATGCTTCACACTTGAGCCTCTTCACTGGCAACAATAACAGGGAAAAACAGGAAACCATACAAATTCTGTGAAATAACACTTTTTGTAAGTGTGACTCTGGAGCTAAAACATTCCACGCTACTAATGAACACACCAAACATAAAGCACTGCAGAGCACACGAGGCATGCCACACACAGACGCATAACAATATGGGCTCGTTCACAAATTCTGCTCCTGTCAACCCCATTTTTTCAGTGACCTCGCACTCCTGAAATTCCTCTCCTCCTCCTCGTTCTGCTGCTGCTTTTCCTCCTCAGACTGGGGCGCCCTGCCTGTCTCCCTCATTTCAGCCTGGTTTCAGGTTTAGAAAACAAACCGCACAAAAGCTTTTGTCAGCCAGCGCTGAGAGAAGGCCAATGTTGGGGTGTCTGCCAAAAAGAAAGAAAAAAAAAAAGGGGGGGGGGGTTTTTGC
>VVHJ01052761.1:0-12745 GCA_015107715.1 Tylochromis polylepis
GGGGGGGAAGGGGGAGGGAGGGGGGGGGGGGGGGGGGGGGGGGGGGGGGAGAGAGAGAGAGAGAGAGAGAGAGAGAGAGAGAGAGAGAATTCTGAGTGGAAAAAGTGGGAATATCTGGTTGAGTTGATATGGAATGACCCTTCACAACAGAAAGCACAATACAAAGAAGAATAAAGGAACTTTTGGTTCCTGAGGCTACTTGGCACATAACACAATTTGGTGGAAGAGGTTATGAAACAGTTTAGTTAATATATTTAATCAGATTTTGTCCAGCAGGAAATATCATTTTTGCACACAGGTCACATCCTGCCTTAGAGATCTGCACCCAGTCACGGGGAGAAGCATAACTTAATAATGTGCTTGCTGCGGTCAGGGATCAGATCAGTGCAAGTGTAGGGAGGCAGCGCTACAAACTGGCTTTTATTCAAAGAAAGTGGCACTTGTGGAGTTGTATCACCCTCCTACATCTGACCGATCAAAGGAGGACTTAAAGGTTAAGTCATTGCAAAACTATCACACCTGGCCTAGCACCGTCCTTTTGAATTTCAGAAGTGTGAGCGCGAGGAACCTGCAGCTCTTTAACATTCACAGGAAAGAAAGTAACCTCTCCAGGGAGGCAAAGGAGTTTTTTTCCCCTTTGCGCTTCCTCTCAGTAGCATCATTTCGTGTTATCCTCGGGCATCTTGGAGTACGACCATGAGGGAAAAACCAGATCCAAAAATTGATTTCTGTCTACAAGCTTCCCAGCGCACCTCCCAGTGTGGCAGTGTCATGAGAGCCAGAACCGACTGATGACAGGATGGTACGCTGATGCTCTTCTTCATGCAACAATACACAAGCGGTGACATCAGATCTCACACCAATGCCACGCATCTTTGATGACATGCAAGCCGCCCGACTTACACTGTGACATGCACACACACGCACACACAGTCTCAGAAGTCCACCCTCCTCTTCTTCACAACACTGTCAACATGGATCAGCTTGCATTGACTCATAAAGAAACTCCTAAAAATAAGTCTCTTGGCAGGGTGGAAACAAACAATGCAGAGCACGAATCAAAACATCACGTGTGAGCAGATATAAGACCAAAAAAAGTAGTAACAGTGGCCAAGGACACATATGTCTCCCATAATTACTCTCATGCATAACTCACTTAACACCAGCTCCGCGGTGCAGAAATGGATGGCTGTAAACCACACACTGCTTGCTGACCTGAATCTCTTCATTGCTTACCCTGTGCCTCGGCCTCTGCCTCGCCTGCCATGCAACATGGCACCAGCCAGAGGGATCACCTGATATGCCCCGGCAGAGTCGGGATATCTCATTTCTGCTTAGCTAACTAAAATGGAAATCCACCCTAAAACTGAAACGTGTTTTTCATTTTGGAGCCCAGCAGGGTTCAGTATTAAGTAGTCAAGAAAGACATTTGTGAATATATAAATAAACAACATAATGTTAAAGATCTTGGGATTATCTAACCTACACTTTTACTTAATATCAACTATAAGATACCTTGTCATCTCACCTTTCAGCAAACCATCCTCCAACTAAATCATCAACTGCTACCAAATTTAGTCAGCTGCATAAAGACAGATAAAATAACATTGCCAAGTACCGTTATTGCCCAAATAAAAGAAAATAAATAAAAAGAAAACAGATTTGGAGTTTGCATGGGTCAGTGTTTGGAGATTTGGAGCTAGTCAATCATGAAAGCAGAGCTGTTACGGAAGATGAAATTAATATAGCTATAAGTTCAAATTGCTGGCGTTTTGAGCAAAAGGAAATTTATCCTGGACCAGAGGGGAAAAAAATCAAAAAATAATGCTGAATGTGGAAATAGGAGGAAGGTCAAATGTGTCAAAATGAAAAGATGTTCAAGAAGGAACGAAAACAAAAAGGTAACTGTCAGAGAAAATCTTTCTGACCTTTTCCAGGAGACTGACAGGAGAGTGTGAGACTGATGTGCTACATAAATGTGATTCTACGTGAAACAAAGATAAAAGTCTTCAAAAGCCTTCCTGACTCTCCTAAATAATTCTAGTCTGACCAAGTGGCTGCTTCTGTGAATGAACACGGGCATCCCTTTTCTTTTACCCTAATATCACTAAATACGCTCCTTGCTACCATACTGGTGGCTAAATTGGAGATATCTATTGGTAGCCAACAGAAGCTAGGCACTGAGCTGGAGTCAAACTTGCCAACAATGGCCAAGCGTGTGAGGTTAGCTAAACTCCATTTCCATTAAAAATGATCCAAGAGGTCCCAAGACCACAAACCCAGCTGAGACACCTGCTTCAGTCACTTGAATTTGTGGAGGTGAGGCCTAGCAGACAGCTGGCAGCTACAGCTCCCCGTGTCTAGTGACTGTGCCCCTAACTTCAGTATCCACCTGTGGATTTTTAATTGAATTTTAATTCAATTCAGTTCAGCTTCATTTTCATAGTCCTACTTCCCAAGTAAGGTCAAAACACTCTATATCATAAGGTAGAGACCTACAATATTAGAGAGAAAAGCCCAACAAACTGAAGATCCCTATGAGGAAGCACTTGGCGACATGGGGAAGGAAAAAACTCCCTTTTAACAGGAAGAAACTTCCAGCAGAGCCAAGCTCTGGGAGGGGGAGCCATCTATACTTGTTTATGATTGATTGGGAAGTCATATTAAACACCTGATCATATTCACTGGACAGATAACAACCAAGAATGGGCTAGTAAGTTTCCAATGAGATGTCGTGCACACCTTAAACTCTATTCATACAAAACTCCTGAAACAAAGACAAACCTCTGCGAAAGAAAACTTTGAAATATACGTTTCCACAGTTAAATAAGTTTCAATTTTTTTTTAAAAAAAATGGTTGTATTTACTCTTAGAAGCAGTGCTTCCTGGATTCAAATAGTTTTCATTTGAGGTGTTTTTCGGTTCATGTGTCTCAGTTGGATTGTGTGTCAGAAGCTGATAAAACCCAGTGTTATTTAGTTGAGCTTCTTTAACATACTTATCCTTAACCCATCGACATCACAAGCCTCTCAAATTGACCACATTTCTCTTTCCTTATGTAGAGGTGACAGACAACGAGCTTTAATCAAAGGGAAGCTTTTTGGATTTTTAAATAAGGCCACTGAATACTCAGGCTTAAAGGAAGACTTTGATTTTATTGTTTTTTTAGGTTAAACGTGACCACGGCATGAGAATTTTAAATTCTATGAAAACAGAGTGCCTTTGAGCTCTTTGATGATTTTGGCTATTTAATGTATAAAGTCGTCAGGCTATCTTACAATACTGATTCATGAAATTAGATAGTACTGAAAACACTGGGGTCTATTAGTCAGTGATTTAAGGTCTTAGTTCAGAACAAAAGAGCAAAGTCTGAGATCCTGAAATGGCACGAAGTGCAGTTGCTGCTTTGAGTCTTCACACCACCATTAAAATTTCAGAAGTACAGGAACCTTAGTGCTTTTGAGTATTAGTAATATGCTCATATATCAATCATTCAAACTTTACAAACCCTCTGAGTCAGCTTTCAATTCAATGCCAATGAAAGTCAAGCCCGTGAAGTATATTTTCTGCTGCATACTGAGCACTGTATTATCCTCAAACCTGCATGCCAGTGCTGCAGTCCGGTCATTTTCTATCAGTGACAATGCATAAACACGTAAACACATCAGCCTCTGGCTGATAATGTAATCTGGCACCAGCCCCGAGGGCCGAGCAGAGTGGAGGAAAGCAGAGTGCCAAGCACTCCAGAGGCTAGGTTAACTCACCCGCTGTAACCCTAAAGCCTGTGCAGATTCTATTACCGCTTCTGAACAGTTCAGTAAACCATCAGCCTGCCATTCTCCACATTAACGATGAGTGTGCTTTTATAATACCCACATCTCTGCACAAAGACTCTGAGAGGATCCAACGCGCTGCATTAGAAAACACTGATGCTGCTGTAAATCAGAATACGTAGGCGTGTGTAAAAGTGTGCATCTCCTTAGATTTGCTTTTAATTCTTTGCCACAGTAAACAACATGACGTCTTCTACTCATCTTTTCCCACTTGTTAGAAACTGGTACTGAATCAGGGTGCCAATGCCTCTTTAAAAATCCCCGTCCAGAGTGGAAACAGACTGCCCCCTGTTGTAGGCAGACACTCTGACCCAAAGCCAGCTTTCTTTGAATTCATGAGTTTTTAAATCCATCCATATAACAAAAGCAGGTCATGCTTGAAAGAATGAACTGGTTTTCTCAGCTACTCTTTGGTAAAAATCTGCATTATTTCCCATCTTAAAATGTGCAGAAATATAAGTTGGTCTGAAGTAGAGGTATAAAATAAAAGGCCCTGCTCCTGGTCATTGGCGAATGAAATGTCCATTCATTTATATATAATAAGAAGACTGAATGAAAGTACTGCTTAAGAATTACTTGTTGAATTCTGCTTGAATAAAATTGTGTTCTTCTGTCAGAAACTTACATTCTCATAATAACAAACAGCCACAATTTTTTTTAATGCATTTTGTTAAAACTGATGCAAAATCTTGATCTTTTTTCTGCACAAATGAACTGCAGTTATACATCTCTGCATGAGAAATGATGTTTTTCCTCTCAACAGTATTAATTCAGCGTCTCTGATTAGGAGCGTGCTCTCAACAAGCTCATCCGAAACACAAAATTAATCCTGGATCAACAGTCTTTCTCACAGATGTTTGATAAATTAGGTCCCTTATCTTTCCAAGGAATGGTATTCTCTCGCCGACTACTGGCATTAGAGCAGAGCCGTCTTCGAAGAGCAGCTCCGGTGTTAATCAACTCAGCAGTGCATATTTCTCCTAAATCCTGCGCTCAGTTACTGGATCATGTACTGTCCCATTTAGCAGAAGATACGGAAAGAGTTTGCCCCACTTTTTAATTTTTGTTGACTCATTGATGTACATCTCCGAGGAGCATAATTAAAACATGAAGTATCCAGAGGGAGTACTAGCAGTCCTCTGTGTCTGTGTGTATCACTGAATCATTTTATCAATGAATAAAATCCTGGGGCTTTGTTGTTGGATGGCTCGAGCCCCCTGGTAGGGTCTCCCATGGCAAACTGGTCCTGGGTTAGGGACCACACAGAGAGCGATTCAAAAATCTCTATGAGTGTGAAATCTAGGGAGCAGTTCACCCTGCCCGGGATAGGGTTACCGGCGCCCTGCCCTGGAGCCAGGCCTGGAGAGGGTGCCCGAGGGTGAGCGCCTGGTGGCCCATCCCGGCCAGGGGACATGGGCCCACCCTCCTGTAGGCCCACCACCTGCAGGAGGTGCTATAGGGGTCTGGTCTAGTGTGTGTGTTGGGCCAGGGCCTCCGCCCCTGGCGGACCAATCCCCAGCTACCTTGACTAGCGACTGGGACATGGAACGTAACCTCTCTGGTGGGGAAGGAGCCTGAGCTAGTGCGTGACGGGTACCAGCTGGATATAGTCGGGCTCACCTCAACGCACAGCTTGGCCTCTGGAACCAGTCTCCTGGAAAGGGGATGGACTCTGTCCCAGTCTGGAGTTGCCCTTAGTGAGAGGCGGCGGGCCGGGCAGGTATCCCCTCGGCTTGCTGCCTGCCTTCAGTTTTTCAGTTCGGGCATCTGACAAGGATGCCTCCTGATTGAGGTGGTCTAGGCATGTCCGGGGAGAGGGAGGTCTGGGCTTTTCTTAGGCTATTGCCCCCACGACCCTGCCCCAGATAAGCGAAGAAAACGGATGGATGGATAAAATCCTCACCCAGTGGTAGTAAACATAGATAACTCAGTTCTTTGGGGTGAACCTATTCTCATTTCTTTATTTTCTGTCATATATGAACCGTTCCAGCGGCGCATCCTCATATTAAACAATGACGCGTCTAAATTTTAAATAATGATGTCAGTGCACGTCGAAGTAATCCATGTGAGCCAGAAGCTTCAGGCTTCAGATTGATAGAGTTTTTGTTCTTCTCTTGGGTCTGTATTAAGACTGCACAATTAATCAAATTTTAATCTTGATCTTGATTTTGGCTTCCTGCAATGAAATGAGCGCGATCGAGCAATACTGAAAATCCATGTTCTGCCAATAGAATGCAAAGCAAAAGCAAACAAAGCGCTCCCTTAATCATGTGCCAGTCCCGGCTGTTTCCTGCGCTGCGCAGATTGCAGTGTCCTGGATGAGGCTGGATGAGTAACACCAGGTTAAAGACAGATTTATAACAAAATTCAAATGTCTGACACAGCAGTAGTCTACAAACGCACGCCTCAAAGCAGATCATCATCTGTTCTTTGGAAATACGGCGGCTTTAGGGCAAACGACGTTAACCAAGAACATATGCACAGAGTGCTTTAGAGTTGTCTATATCATAAAGCAACACCACTAACTCATTCGACTGCCTGAAAACACACGGCAAACTGCAGTGTAATTAATGCATGAAGGCCAAGAAAAAACGTGAATCGGCAAACACTGACTCAGACGTCCACAAAGCGTGGCTGTTTGCATAACCAGCCGGCTCGCAAAGACCCACTGAAATTACCAACACAACTGCACCCACCTTGGTCACGGATGTGTCCATTAAACACGATGACTAATGGTGCTTCGGGAAAACGGTCAAATATATTGGGCAAAGACATCCCCATGTGCAAAACCTGCGCTGTATGCAAAGTTTCCAGTGCCTTTCTGTCAGTTTTATTCACAGCCATCATGCAGGTGCAATGAATGAAGTGAAAGACTTTATACTTTGCTTTTAGGAGATGCATTTAAGTCGGGAATAAACACACTGATACAGCTTCGTGGTAACTTTTTGTTTTTCTTCTAAGAGATGCACTGAATTGAAATGAATGAGGAGGGTCAACTTTATTTTGATGGAGAGATGTGCAGATGTAAAAGCAGTGTTCTGCTTATGATGTCAAAGAGAGGAGATATCCTTTATATGGTCATCTCGAGCACACGGCTCTCAGTGAGCACACACACCTGCTGTTTGAAGCGTCTGTTTATGACGGCTTCAGCTTTCAGACAGTGACGAGCTGAGGGCCTGCGTGAGATAAGGATTATTTTCAACTGTGAACAAAGACAGAAAATCCCTAGAATAAAAATACAGAGCTGGAAATGAACGTAAAAAAGGTCTCCTTTAATGAAGACGTCCACAGATTCAGACAGCTGTAGAAACATTTATCCAGCTCTGACATGAATGACGCTTTTAGACAACTGAACTAATCCGTTCCTGAATATAGGTTGGACTTTAAAAGTTGGCCAGAGAGGGCTTTAAATGGGGTGATGGAGCAAACACAAATAGTACATTAAAGTGGGACATTAACTATCAATGGATTTGAGGCTCTGTTCAGCTCAGACACCACTAAATCCATATATCAGCAGCATGAATGGACTCAAGTACAAATAACAGCCACTATGCTCCTTAACAAAATCATATCTTTGGTACTCTCTAGGAAATATATGTAATCCCCCCAGAGCAAATCACTGGACCACACAGTAATTTTTTCAGAGCTAAAAATGGTATGTGCATGCTCCCGAGCATCAAATTTTAGTTTTAGAGTTTACAGTTTTTCACGTTGATGGTTAGTACAGGGTTAGGGTGCACATCTACTGCTTTATGTGGAATTTTCACGTAACTGGCATACCCAAAGGAAACCCTCACTGCTGAGTAACTGCAAGGGCAAATAATTGGAAAGCTAACACCTTCTAGTTTCGGAAACTATGCTCGTTCACTGGTTATCAGGTGGAGAGGTTACATTAAATGAAAGGCATTCTGACACATTTCATTCAGTTAGCGCTGTGTCCTCACAGGAAGAAGGCTGTGGGTTTGAACTTTCCTGGGTCTGTTCTCTCTGGACGCCCTGGTTTCCAGCTGACACTGAAAAACACTGCATATAAAATAAATTAAGGGCGTAACTCTGTACCCAATTTTGCACCATTTTTAAAAACTTTGTACCATAATATTATGGTATGCTCTCTCTAAGATACAAGTGTCCCATATCAAGAATGCTTTGGTAATACACAACTGCACAGAAGAAACATTTAAAAAGCTACACCTCCTATGGCTTCAACATCCCTCACCCCGACCGTCATCTGTCGAGAGAAGTCGGCTAATGCTAACATGGAGCCAGATCTAAATATCCCTTCAGATGACTAGTTGCCTTCACCAGAGCTGGATCTGAACAGTGAGAACATTTGTTGGATGTGTTAAGGTGTTTCATGAAGTCCAGAACAGCCAGAAACAGCCAGACAAAGAACTTGCAACATTAGAGATAATAAAGAAGCCATTTAGCACAGATGTGAATACAGGCAGGAGTGCCTTGACATTTTAGCTTTCCCTGTTTGTGTCACTCGGGCACAAAAATCTTTGAAAACCATAGCCTCAGTGGGCTCTGCATCAGCGACAAGCAGCTGTACCCTAAAAAAGGCACATCAAGGCACTTTTGCTGCATGCTCACACCTTGTGAAAATCTGTGGAATCATGTGAATACTTTTACTGTTCTGTAATCACTTCGACTTGAACCACCAGTGGACTGATACACAGCTCCCTCTGCAGCCACACAGTGCTTCGATGTTTTGTTAAACATGTGTAGAAGTCTGCTATTCCAAGACCTGCAGGCAGCTGTGAGAAAAGGATAAATTCGTGGATCTGCCTCCTTTAAGCAGCAGGCGAACTTCTCCACTTTATTTCTCACATGTGAATTTTCCAGGTTTTCTTGCTCTTCTATAATATTAAAAGTACTGTGGTGGCGTGGGCGGGGCTTGTTGGCCAACTTTAAATGACAAACAGCATGTCACAAAATGCTCTGAATTATTTCACAGCCAGTGAGAAACACAGTGACCTGTCACAGATGTACAGGATGGCAAAGCAAGAGTCATACATAAGGAGGCGAAAGACTGGAGCCACGAGTTCATGGCTGCTGCAACATGATCTGCAGTAATGTAAGATGGAAAAAGGGCCGTGTGGATCCTGCCTGTGTAATTAAATAGCTCCACGGCTCTTTTTCTGCATTTAAAGTATGGAAAACAGTGTCCATACTTTAGATATTTGTCTGCTTCCTAATGCTTAAGTGGCAGTTTCTTGTTTTTCTTTCTTAACGAAGTAATCAATGCCAAGTTATTAATGAGATCAGGGTAGCAGGTCTGATACATTGCATATTCCAGTGGATAATTTCCACAGCATTTAAAAGGCTCTCTTATTTGCATGCTGCCAATTTCACACGTACTGCAGCAGTCTCCGTGAGGCTCGGTGCACAGGTGGAGCTGTGACTTTAATCTGAAACACGCGCTGGACAAATGGGGCTCAAATATTTCCATTAGCTGCTAATCTGTTGATTAACCCTTTAACCTGTCAGCATCCTAACGACGCCCAGCACCGGGTTACATCAGTCATGAGAAGGGCAGCAGAAACTCGTAAACGCTTTAAAGAGGCTGCAGAGTTGATCAAGCAACAGCAGAAATGTTTGCATATCTGATTATTGTGCAGGGATCGCCGCTTTAAAACTCCGCACTGCTTCTACACTGACGCTGACCCGGCGTTTCCCCGGAGGGCTCCAAACTTTCCCGTAGCCACCGCGGCTGCTCTGACCTTTAATGTGCTCGTTGACGACGCTCTCCAGCCGGTCCAGCCTCTCGATAATCCTCAGGGTTTCACCTTTGCTGTCCTCCTCCAACTTTCTCTCCGCCTCGCCGCCGCCGCTCTCAGCAACTTTAGGACCGCTGTTGGCCACGTAGTTGGTGATCCAACCGACGTACAGCAGGCACACGATGTTGGTCATCCCGCTCAGGATTACGCATGTCGACACCAAAGTTTTAGTTCTCCTTGTGCACAGCATCGCGACGTCCCTCCATGGGCAGGCAGGTGGATGCGAGTTGAGGACGCGCTCGAGAAATGTGTCCAAAAAACTAGAGCGAGTCAGTCCGCCTGTGCGCGCTCACGGGCCCGGCTCAGCACCTCCACATCCTCCGGAGGCTTTCAGCGCTTTCCACCTCCGCACGAGCGATACTTCAGGGTTTAATCCCAGAGACGAAAACACGGAGTCCCGCTGAGCTACCGGCGAGTCCAGCCGCAAAGCAGTGAGACGCAACAACCCACCCCCTACAACCCCATCCCACCGGCTCGTAGCCCTTCCACAGACCAATAGGAGGAGAGGAGGAGGGGTTTGGTGGAGTCTGCCCGCCCCCCCACACACAGCTGGAGCGCACAGAGGAGGGCGGAGGGGAGAAATGTGGGGACGCTCAAGTGCAGCGACCCAAACTGCGCGGTAACGGAAATCAAACGGGTTCGTGTAAGTAAAGAGCGACATACCGCGTGTGTGCGCGAGCCCCGAGCCTACAGGTGAACCTACAGGTGAGCCTGTGGGTTCAAGTGTGAGCAGTTTGGTGAAACTGTTGATTCTGCTTTATTTTTTCTGCTGGGACTGCAGGAAGTGAGTTTACTAAGCAAAGATCACTCCTGTTTTATTAAAAAAAAATCATGACTGAGAAAATTATTTTTGATCATCCAAGTCACAGTAGGAGGTAATCTTTCGCGTTACACCGTCACTTTTATATTAATGTAGGTTAATTTGCATTGGCTGTAAAACATATATATAGATGAACACACACAGGTATGAAGTAAATCGCCGATGGTAAACACTCTAAACTTGTAACAGAATTTTAAATCCAAAGTATCAAAATTGTATCTTTTTCTCAACAAAACAAATTTGATTCTGTTTTTCTTTCCATATGTGAGAAACTTTGAAATTAAAGCAGGAACACAGTTGTGATATGCAGTACACAAACAACATTTTATATTACTATATTTATATTTCCATTTAATTTTAGACCAAACGTAACGTCTTGGAGTCTATCCCTGCTACCAGGCAAGAGGCAGGACACACGCCGGACAGGTCGGCAGTCTATCACAGGGCTAACGCGGAGACAGACAACCATTCACGCTCTCATTCACACCTATGGGCAATTTAGAATCACATGTTAACTTAACCTCACCAACTGCAGGTCTTTGGACAGTGGGAGGAAACCGGGGCGGTTGGCTCTCAAAGCGCTCAATAGCGAAATAACCACACTTCCTCTCTTGGCACCCTATCAGGTTTCTCTAGATCCACAAAGACAGTGAAGTTCCTTCTGACCTTCTCTGTAATTCTCCATCAACACTCTCAATGCACACATCACATCTGTAGCGCTCTTTATCTGCATGAAGCCATACTGCTACTGATCATCACCTCTCTGATCTGTCTTCTATCCATCCTCCTCCCTCTTATTTTCTTTGTTCATCAACTCCTCAGTCTTTCCATCTCAGCACTCTTCGCTCGTTAGTACATTTCTGTCCTTAATCACTCTAACCTGCTACACATCTTTCCAGCTCAATCTCTCTGCCTAGCCAACAAGCCCTTTTCTTCTTCCTTAGTTTCCTCTTGCACATACAACTCACTATAATGACCTTTGTCTCCTCTGTCTTTGCTGCACGCCTAACCTCCCACTACTCCTGTTTACTTTCCTCGTCTCCCTGGCTATCTTGCTTTTTCTTTGCCAACCTCTTCCTTTGAATCCTTTCCTGTTCTTCCTCATTCCACCACCAAGTCTCCTTGTCTTACTTTCTGTATCCAGAGGATACACCAAACGTCTTGTTAGCAGTTTCCCTCCGCACTGGTAGCTCTTTCCTACCACTCAAAGGCTGTCTCAGCTCCTCCCTGAACTCTGTGCAATGTTCTTCCTATACACTACCATCTGATGCCACGTCCCTGACACCACCTTTTGCAGCCTCCTGTCTCTTACTGATCGCACCTCGTGCATAAGATGTAGTCAGCCTATGTGCACCTTCCTCCACTCTTTCATGTGCATGTTCACCACATCCTTTTGTCACAATACACAACCATCTATCCTTTTGCTGATTGAAAAAGGGGGGGGGGGGGCATTTAGCACAAGCTTAAAGGTGGAACACCTAACTGTGGATTAAGAAGTGTTCAGTTCAGTTCAGATTATATTTGAAGCTTCAGTAAATGCTGTGCATTTGTGCACACTTCTGTTTTCCATTAAAGCCAGCTGTTTTATCAGAGGCTGTTCCTGAATATTGGTAACTATTCACACACTTCACTTTGTTGTTTTCATTTAGTTTGAGTTATATTTAGCTGCAAGCATGCATCATCAAAACGCAAATCATCAGCTATTGGGCCATTGCATGTTCAATTATTTTTTTAGAATACTCGTGATGAACATCATCAGATTCGATTCATATTTAGCCAGTTTTATGATTGCAGAGGTTCTGATTTGGCACTGGCACCGGGTTTCCTCAGTGACAGTGAATAACTGTTGATTTAGCAATTTCCACTATTGCTGTGAATGTCCATTAACATATGAAAGACACAATATAACTATAAATATAAATACATAACTCTATTTCAAAAAAGATGGGACCTTGTGTAAAATATAAATGAAACACAATGCAATATTTAGAAGGTATTTAAAGCCTATATTGATTTAAAAAAAAAATATATATATATATATATAGATATATTAGTCATCTTGAATTTCACGCCATTGACATGATAAAAGTTGGTACCATGATGAAATGTTAATCACTGTGTTGCATCACTTTTTCTTTTAACAATGCTGTGTGCATTTTGGAACTGAGGGGAACAAATCTGTGGGTTTAAATGTCGAATGTTTTCACATTCATACTTTATCTTTCAGGGCCTCTTTTGTTCTTCTCTAATAATATCCCGGAGGTTTAGTATTGCAATAACTGTTTAGAAATTACAACCATTTTTATACACAG
>VVHJ01052762.1:0-13407 GCA_015107715.1 Tylochromis polylepis
GTGGTCAATCCTCAAGAGGCGGGTGGACAAACAAAAACCCACTAATTCTGACAAACTCCAAGAAGTGATTATGACAGAATGGGTTGCTATCAGTCAGGATTTGGCCCAGAAGTTGATTGAGAGCATGCCCAGTCGAATTGCAGAGGTCCTGAAAAAGAAGGGCCAACACTGCAAATACTGACTCTTTGCATAAATGTCATGTAATTGTCGATAAAAGTCTTTGAAACATATGAAGTGCTTGTTATTGTATTTCAGTACATCACAGAAACAACTGACACAAAGATCTAAAAGCAGTTTTGCAGCAAACTTTGTGAAAACTAATATTTGTGTCATTCTCAAAACTTTTGGCCACGACTGTAGGTCTCTCATCCACTGGCAAAAGCCGAGGGGATACGAATACCTACCCCTGCCTCCCACCTCTCATCAAGGACAAGTCTAAAGGAGACTGCTTCCAGAGCATAAGTCATATGTTGAGGTGAACCTGACTATATCTAGCCAGTATCACTCAGCCTCAGGCACTAACTCAGGCTCCTTCCCCACCAGAGAGGTGACATTTCATGTCCCCAATGGCCAGCATTAATAGGACTGCCAGGGCCTCCGCCCTTTGCTGCTGCCAAACACACATTGCACCCGATTCCTTCAGCACCTCCTGAAGGTGGTGGACCTACAGGAGGGCGGTCCATATCTTTTCTTCAGGCTGCATCCAGCTGGGTCCCATAGGCTAAGGCACAGCTACCAGTTTGCCTTGGGAGACCCTATCAGGGGGCAAGCACAAAATCCCCCCAACAACATAGCCCCTGGGATCAATGGAACACACAAACCTCTCCACCACAGTGAGATGGCAATCTGAAAATGGGCCTGAGCACCATTTAAAGTTCAGTTAAACTCTAATTTGATCTTAGGCTGTAGTCTAATATCTTAAATTGTTTTGTTAAGTTATTAAGTTTCTGATTTATGTGGGATTTTGCTAATGGTAATAAAGTGCATGTCGATGTGATTAGTTTAATTTATCAGGCTACCCTGCACAATGGTATGACTTTCTTTCTTTCTTTCATCCCTTCTTTCTTTCCTTACCTACCTACATACAAATGCAACTGAGCAAAGTGTGACATTTCACAGCACCACCCTTCTTTCCTTGTTTTAGCTTGCTGGTGTTAAAAACTATACACACTTGTACACATACCTTATGTAATATAAACTTTCTGTCCAAACAGAGCCACATTTGAATCAAGTGTTGTGTACATGCACAGGGGGACTAAATAGCAGATACTGTGTACCAACTGCAGTAAGTGATCAAAGAGTGATTAAATCTTTTATGTGACAGCAAGATGATGTTTCCAAAATATTTGGAATGTGTTGTCTGTTTCTTGTTCTACCTTATCATGTCATGTGAAACAAACCTCCCCCTGCTTTCTGGCTGTGTGCACTGTGAACTGTGACAACATTTTTGGCTAGAGAAGCAATGTTCCCTTGTCCATGAGAAGTCTTTTCAGACTGCACAGACTTCACTGGCCACACTTCCTCATACTGTCGCTTTTCAATCAAACTGACATGGTGGACACACGTGGTCAGGAAACACAATTTCACGTCATAACAGTGCACAACTGTCTAGACATTAAAGATTTGCTCCAAGAAGTGTTTTCTTCTTCTCTTTCCATCAAAGCAGCTCCAGTTCAAAGAAAACACAAAATGTGACTGACAGCAGCGCTGGCCACCACAGCCAAATAATATAGCAATGTTGCAGTCCTGGAGCTTTTTGTTTTTTCATTTCAGCAGTCCTGCTCTCCTCTGAAAAATATGTGCATAGATTTGTCGTCTTGAGTGACTTGAAACCCGTGTCTCTATGTCAAGTAAACACCCACAGAGCTCTGGTGGCAAATCATTACACCGTTCTGCTTCTCAGACAAACAGCTATTACTGTTGTCTCAAACAGGCTCCTCTTCATACAGGAATGTGTGGGGACAGTGTGAAGATGCAGTTAAGAATCTGTTGCACAAGCAAGGGAGGTGCAAAAAAAATGGGTTTAAAATAGTTCTAGGTGTTAGCTGCAGAGGGATCAGAGCTGCGAGCTTATTCGTGATGATGCCTCAGTCAGTTTGGGTGTAGAAAAGCCTGTGATAGGTGCATATGGCAGATTCAGAGAACATTGCCCCTGGGTGGTTAGCAGATATGCAGATCTGAGACATCTCACAGACAATCACAAAGGCTGGTGATCTTTATAACTATTGGGGAAGTCAGCTTGTGTCTTAATGCAGGCAGTGTCTATCAGTATTCATTATCAAACTCTGGTAGAAGATGATTTTAAGATGCGTCTCACTGGCTTTGGGGACATAACACACAGAAGGTTTTAGGCACATTAGACTCTGACATTCACATCAATCCAAAATTTATTCTGCAGAACTATAACGAGTGAAATCTGTGCCTGAATTTCTCAGTTCCATATATGAAAACAAAAGCACAATTATGATATACAGTACCATACAAAACTCTTCAACCACCCCTCATTTATTTATAATGGGAAATAGGTAAAGTGCAGTGATTCGTTGAAACATGTGCAACCATGGATGGAAACACAGCATATAGGGCAAAAACAGAGTTTGTACAATTCTAACAAGCTTGAAAGTCAATATTTGCTATGATCATTATTATTCTTTAACACAGCTTGAACTCTCTTAGCTAAGCTTTCTTGTCATGTAGTCTTCAGGAACAGTTCTCCAGGCTTCTTGAAGGACATTCAAAGCTCTTCATTGGATGTTTCTGCTTTTTGTTAGGTTCACTGTTGAGATGATCCAACGCTGCTTCAATAATATTATGGTTCAGTCTCTTGGGGAGGCTAATCCATGACACTCTATCCATGTATATTTTTACTGTATAGTAGTGTTTGGAGTCTCTGTGACCGAGTGTCCACATGTTTTACAGATGACTGTAGACACTGTCTTTAGGATGTGACTTTCATATACTGTTTATCGTCTGTCAATAGTTTGTTTTTTTGTTGTTTTTTTTAAACCTGCCAGTTCTTCTTCTGTACTCCACTTGTCCAGCTTCCCCTCAAAGTTTTTAAGTACACACTGCACAGCATGCTGAGATATGCCAGGTTTTTGCCTAATTGTTCTTTGTGTATTGCCTTGTTGGTGCAAAAATACTCTTTTATACCTGTCAAACTGTGTTATCGTTGATATATTTTTTTATAGATTCAACTAAAGAAATGGGAACAAATTATGTTATTTGTGACAGGCTGCTAGTAACAAAGTCCCTAAAGGTACAATTTTCAAAACTACATCTTTGCTGAGTTGCTTGTTATATGTAGACACAACACTGGTTCGTCCCTTAAGTTAAGCACCTTTTTTATGCTTGAATGCTTCATAAGTCAGGGTTAAGTGAACAAAAAAAGGGGAAAAATATTCTTTGAAAACTGGTCAGGAACAAGGGCTGAATTCACAAGAGTGAAAAACAGCCAGTGTCCAAAGAAAAACTCTGAAAGAGCCTCAGAAAGCCTGGAGAACCATTGCTCAAGACCACTTTAAAGAATTAGCAGAAAGGCTCCCTGGAAGCCAAATACAAAGAAATGATGGCTGGCTCAAGACTTTTGCACAGTACTGTATTTCATTCTATACTTATATTATTATACAGCAAGCCTTGTCTGGTTTTTAAAATGCACTGAAAATAATATATGAATATAACAATTCTGTGATATTACGGCAATTTCTCATCTGGAAGACATGAAAGCTGACCTCATTACGCGAAACCTCCGCGTGCCCCTTTTCCAAGAAACAAAAACGGATCATCTGATGTCACTAATACATGTCTCCAGGCTTCAGGTGGGTACGGCCAGCCGGTCTGGGTGAACCAAATCATGTATCAAACAACTGAATTTCCCCATTGGCCCCTGTGCGTGTGCGTGAGCGCGTGAGTGCGCACGCCTGCGTGCGCGCGTGCCAACCACGGAGAACTTATGTAAGATGTTCCCAGTCGCATCTCTGCCTGCGAGTGTGAGGCATGAGGTCGCTTTAAGAGACATCTCAGCTCGTACCAGTGGTCCTGGCAGGACACCTCCTACCTCCTCCTCGACCACAAACTCCCAGCTTTGTCTCACTTGATGCAAAACGGCGCGAAGAAGTCCTGGAAGAAATAAGACTCGGTAAGAAACGGTGGCTAATTAGAGTGTGGCATTTCCTCTTGCCTCTAACTCTTGCAGGTGGCGATGGGAGTGAGTAATTACAATTCCCAGGAAGATTATTTATTTTTCACCATATGCTAAAAGAAAGCTCTAATGACCTTTTTGTAGGTGATGGCTCTCTTTAGGCTCGTGCGTTCTTGCGCGTAGAGTTTTTAATAACCTGATCGCTCGCGCTGGGATTGTGAATTCCCGTCGCTTATCAGTCTACCCAGTCCAGTGGGGTTTCCTTTCTTCCCTCTAAATCTTTTCCCCCTGGTCAGACAGATCTCCAAAATGAAATGCTTAAAGTCTAAGTGGAGCTTTTTATTGGACATTAAACGGTTTGTGATGTGGAAATGATTGATGAGTCTCACCCCCCGGACAGGAAAGCAGTGGGCACCTACCAACAGAGGTCTCCTTCACCTGTCCGGAGCTGAGAAAGTCCGCCCAAGTGCGAGCAGACGTACAGCTGCAGAGGGACAGTGGATCCAGGACAGAGCTACAAAGACTGAGGGTAGGGCGCGCGCGCGCGCGCGCGCACACACACACACACACTTTTCATTGATTCATGCGTTTCAGCCTCTGTAATAATTAATGTGCTGACTTTGTGTCTTGGCAAAGTTATTTGGTTTGGTGACAGAGCAGAGTTAATACTGGGTAGGGGGAATCTACATTTTGCATTCATCTCTATTTCGAGACAAATCCCCACGAGATATAATTTCTCCGTCTGTGGGGTTTTTTTCTGCAGTGACTTCACACACTCCTCTCATTCAGACTATTTTTATTGTTTCCCCACCCTGCAGGTTTCCTACTTATGTGTAATCTGGAAATAATTGGTATAATTTGCACATTAAGGATGAAATCTAATGTCAGCTTTTAGCAAAATTTCTCGTTACTTTTGCTTTTACTCCTCCACCTGCAGACACCACACAACGGGAAGCACTGCATCGCTTCACAAGTCCAAATTCCGTCATAAATATTCTGCATCAAGGCTCTGAAGGATGGGTCTTGGCTACATGTTGGCCATATGCGTTGAAACTGAGTCAGATTGCGTAAGTTTGGCACCCAGAAAAAGATTGTGTACCACAAATTAATTTAAGTCATTTTAGCCTCTAAGTTCAAGTATGTACCTGAGTTATTCTGGTTCTATCTGTGATTACCGCAGACGAAACGACACATTCTAATAAGACATCAGGGCTCATTATAGAGACAGCCACGAGCAATTAATGTCCTACCTGTCAACATTTATCATTGTTAAGGAGTCCTCAATTAATTAAAAATGATAAATACTTTCCATCCTTTGGTGATTTAATTCTGTCAGCATGTTTGCAAAACTATTTTCTAGGGAATTGAGCTGTGGGCAAACATCTTAGTTAATCAGGGCTCTTTTTACTGCTGTGCATACGTACTTACGATAATTATACACATGCAGACACACACGCTACATAGAAGTTCTTGGCCTTGGTGCAGTGGAATTGTATTTCTGTTGTGTTTTCCAGTGCAGCAGTTTCTCGGGAACTGTAAGGGCTGTGAAGTTTCTGTGAATGTTCAGTGACGATGAAAGCTGTTACGGACAGGATAAATTCCCACTGTTGATAAGAGTGATGTGGTGGGGGGTGGGGGTTGGGGGGGAATGATTGTTTCTGAAGGAGCAGTCATTATCACCGACATTGTGATGGAAATTTGAAGCAGCATGCCATTACAGCGATGCAGCAAAAACCTAGATCTGTGCTTTTTCTCTTCATGATATTCCATCAGTGCATCATTTATTCTCATTGCCTGCATGCAAAGAGATTTAGGATTTAAAAAAAAAAAAGTGGGGGTCTGTGTTCTGCTTGTGATGTCTGCATAGCAATATTATCTCTTTCATCAGTTTCTGTTTTTGTTATATGGAAACTGCTTCTGCTGTGTGCGAAGTTGAATTTCCAATACTGAACACACTTTAAAAAAAAAAAGACACTTGTAGAATGGCATCCTGATGTGCTGCACATTTTAAAATCCTATCCTGCAGCATGGCAATCAGTTCTAATGGGTTAAATGAGCTTTTTAGCGAGCGAGGATCAATTTCCTGTCATGCTGGTGTGTTTGTGGGTGCTACATTTTCATTTGAGCAATAAACCAAACCCTTCATTTCTTAAAATTCCATTACCTTGAAAATAAAAAACTCCAATGATGGAAAATTTTGTTAAAGGTTGCACATTTCTTTTCCTTTCTTTTTTCCAGGCCACAAAGGAAGACCGCTTTAAAGACTCCCTGAGCTTAAGGATTAGGGAAAACTCTATTTAAAATTCAAATATTATTCATAAAATAATTACAGCAGGTGCTGCAAAACAATCTGGTTCGATTAGTCCTCCGTGTTCAAAGTGAGCCTGGGAAAACCATCGTCATGGAGCTGCAGCACAGCACCAATCACAACCAAGCCTCGTGGAAAGAGATACCGTGGAACTCGACCGAGGACTGCTCGCTGTCCGTGAGTGGCACTACGTTACTCATCATTGCTTACAGTACAGTCATGGCAGTGGGGCTCATTGGAAACTCCTGCCTGGTGTTTGTCATCACATGGCACAAAGAGATGCACAACGTGACCAACATCTTCATTGTCAATCTGTCCTGCTCAGACATTCTCACGTGCATTATATGCCTGCCAGTCACTATTATCTACACATTGATGGACCACTGGATCTTAGGAGAAACCCTCTGCAAGCTCACACCTTTCATCCAGTGTATATCAGTCACCGTCTCCATCTTCTCCCTCGTTCTGATCGCAATGGAGCGCTACCAGCTCATCGTCCACCCAACAGGATGGAAACCCATGGTAGCCCAGTCCTACTTGGCTGTGGCTATCACCTGGATTGTGGCCTGCATGATCTCAGTGCCTTTGCTTTCCTACAACGTACTCATTTTGCCTTTTCAGAACTTCAGCACCCCACTCCCAATAAATGACAACCTTATTTGCATGGAGATGTGGCCATCAGTTAAGGAACGGCGAGCTTACTTCACCTCCCTGCTCGTCTTTCAGTACTTCCTCCCTCTTGTCCTCATCATGGTCTGCTACCTGCATGTCTACCTTCGCCTGAGGAGGAGGAAGGACATGGTGGACCGCGGCAGGAACACCACTCAGAAAAAGAACAAGGGCTCCATGAGGATCAACGGCATGTTAGTCGCCATAGTCGTGGCCTTCGCCCTCTCCTGGCTCCCCCTCAACGTCTTCAACACAGTGTTTGACTGGCACCACGAGCTCATCCCGTCTTGCAGCCATGACATCATCTTCTCACTGTGCCACCTCACTGCCATGATCTCCACCTGCATCAACCCGATCATCTATGGTTTCCTCAACAGCAATTTCCAGAAACAGCTCAAGTCCACGTTGCTGCGCTGCCGCTGCTGGGGCGTGGTGGAGAGGTACGAGAGCGTGCCGCTCTCCACCGTCAGCACAGAGGTCACCAAGGGGTCGATCTTGAGCAATGGCTCTGTCAGCAACAATACGTAAATCCATGCCTTTTTTTAAGTGAAAGACAAAGAAAGTAGCTGGTGCTCTTCAGCCTTCATTGTGTCATTCTCTGGAGATTTTCTTTCTTTTTTGGTTTGACATTTGCAAAAGGTAGAATCCTCAGGACGGCAGTCCAGAAGGAGCAGGCTGAAGAGCCCTAAGCAGGATGGCAGGTTGCCCTCCAATCAGTATGAGTCCACATGTAAGAGGAAAGCGATTACGCAGCAATGGTGCAAAGGTTGGACGGGTTTATAGGACTTTTCTCCCACATGCTGTTGCATATAGAAAAGAGGAGATGCCTCTCTGTTATACCATGTATCATGTTTTCTCTCTGCAAAGTTCTGCTTGGAAATCATGCTTAAATGCATATTAGCTGTCTGGCTTTAACACTTCCACCTGCTCTAAATGTGGTGAACCCCAGTAAAAAGGTGGGTAGGTCACGGAGCAGTAAATGTTGTTTTCAGTTTTGCGGGGGTTTTTTTGGTGTTAATAGTGATGATGAAAACATTGAGGGGTTGTGAACTGCAATGTGTAAATGATTATCAACAGAGTAGCTTAGAATACAACCGAAGGAGGGAACATTTGTGCATTAGATGTAGCTCTAGGCGGGGGACTTACTGGCATCATTTCAATGCATTTCCTATTACCTAAACCCACTACCATCGTCGCTTTAATGGTCTTTTGCAGAGAACCTTGGCAAAAGCTGCATGCATTTCATGTTGTTTGACACATCCATGCTCCTGTGTACATATATACAGATGTTTAGGGGCGTGGGGGGGGGTCATAAAATGTGCCACACAACCACCGTTTCTCAATTGCAATAAAACAAAATAGAAGTGGCAGTAAAGGACAATACCAGGTTCCTTCCGTTGTATATAGATACAGCACAGTTATAGCGTGTGGTGTGGTGGGCAATAAAAGCACTGTGTAGCATAGCACGATAGAAAGTATCTCTTGGAAACGTGTTGTTGTAATATTTGCTTCACGTTTAGCTCTTGTACTGATTTTTTTTCTTTTCTTTGTTTCTGCCTTGCTTTACATGCTGATTTGAAGCGCACCTCGCAGGTCAAGTTACCCAGAAAAGTTTTTTTTTTTTAAAAAAGGAGAAAGAAATCACTGCTTTTAAGTCCCTCACTGGGAAAGAAGAAATGCTACCCTTTGACTGGAGAGCTGGTCAGTTAGCACTGGTTTGGTATGATCTTTCTTGTGTTATATAGTGAACATAAGAAAAAAAACTCTTCAACCCTCCAAACCCTTCAACTTCTAAATATTAAATATTTCAAACTCTTTGTTTCTTTCTGAGGTCAAATTCTGTGTGCTGCCTCTGTGTGCATTATTTAGGAGGGGGAAGTCTGAGATCACAACACATTTTAGATGCACTCGTAGTGTTAAATAAATCAATGTTGTGTTTGGTGCAATAGATGTTAAACAGCACAGGGAGGGGAGGAAAATGTATGAGAGATCAATGAGAACTAGTGCTGAATATTCATATTCGGGGAATGCCTGCTAACACTCATGCTTCGTCCTGTCTGAAAGGAAGATCAAAGACCAACTGCGAGAGATGGAGAAGTGAGATTTTTTTTAAATTTAATTTTTATTTATTTTATTTTTGCTGCCAGGTGCCTTGTAGCTTTTATGATACACTCGACCTCCTGAAGTAAGATGTTTTCACACCTTACAAAGAGCCAAACCTGTTCACCTGCCAAGCCGTTTTCCAAAAGGCAGTTTAGCCCTGAAGAGAGATCTCGGGTCCTTGTCAGCATAATTGACTGCATGCTTCTGCTGGCCTGTGCTGCCCTTTGCTGACTTCCAGTCCCCTCTACTCTCCCATATTTCACTCCTCTAGTCTGCCTTTCCTTTCAGAACACCAGCCGAGTGAAGCAGAAGTGTTCATTTTTTTTCCCCTTGCAATAAAGGACCCAAGATGCCGGAGGTAGTGGCGAACTCCAGCGACATTTGACAACAAGTGGAACCTAAATTAGCCTCCCCTGCCCCCCCGCTTTTTTTTGTTATATTGTTACCCATTGAAACCCAGTCTACGCGCACATTACTGCACTATGAAATGAAGCTCAGCTGGAGACAAATACTTAATGAATCCACAGGGCCAGTCTCTCCTTGTCAGTCGAGCTGTTCCAGGAAGACTGGGATCTTGGCTCTGTGCATTTTAATTTAGAGAGATTCTCATTAAAAAAATGAAAAAATCTCTCCAGATCACAGGAACAACGTGAACTAGTTGGCCAGAGATTTGCTCAAGCTGTTGTTTTGAGCATTTCAATTCTCCTCAGTCATATTCTTGCTTTCCTTTCAACAGTGAGAATAATGTATAATTCATCCTGCTTTACCTTGTGTCAATGTTCATAGCAAGAGGATCAATATTACAGTGGAAATCTGAGGGGGTTTGTTCTGCCTGTGCCAAAGGATTTGTGAAGAATTATAATATAGATGTGCTACACAATGATTTTTCAGCTCCTACTCTTGCCTGCAATCTCATGAGACAAAGTCAATGACGCCTCTGATCCCATCTGAGAAAGAACTAATCTTTGGATTTTGGCAGATGAAAAGGTCAAAGGGAGACCAGCTGCTGACTTTTGAATCCTAGTCCTAGTGTTATGCAAATACCGACATCGGTGAGATTCACCGAGACATGTAGGTTGCTCATTTACAGGTCAAACACATAGATCGGCTAGGTCAATATTTTCTTGTTCCCTTATCATTCTGCTGAATTGCCCTAATGGTCCTCCCACCTTGTGTTTATCAGATCTTTTAGGGAAGCTTTGCCTCGAGTGCCAGTTCCCAGTTTCATCTGCTTATTAGCACAGACATCATGACAGCATGACTACGTGACCACCTCCAGAATACAATTCTGCATGTCTGCGGTATTAAAATACATCTGGAAATTTTCTTTGTAGACTGCAAGATATTTCTTGCCTTCATTTACCTATGTGTCTTCTGTACTATTCAAAATAACACACACACACACACACACACACACACACACACACACACACACAAATCACAAAAATACAAGAGACAATACATCAACTTAAACATCTAAGCTTTCACTCAGAGTTGAAAGCCAAAGAATGATAATGACTTTGAAGGCATACTAAATGTGTAAGGTGGGGGCCAGTTTAACATGGAGGTGGGGGGCAACTTATTCCCCAATTTAGGCACTATGGCTGAGAAAGCTCGACCTCCCCTCCCCGTTCTTAAGCTTAGTGTTTGTAGCTGGTTAACAGATCTCAGGGCCCTTGAAGGCACATAAGGTGTTAAGAGATAAGCAAGATATGGTGGATTCAACCCATTAATAGGCTTAAAAAAATACAATAAAATCTTAAAATCAATCCTAAAATGCAGAGGAAGCTACTGAAGGGAGGCCAGATCAGAGGAATATGTTCCATCTTATGTGTTCTGTTAAGAAGGTGAACAACAGCATTTTGAACCAACTGAAGGTGTGAAAGGGAGGCCTAATTTACACCAACATAAAGGGGATTACAATAGCTGAGTTGTAATAAAAGCACATATAACATTCAGGGTACCAATGCTTATTTCCGTTTCTCTGTCACAGGTACCGATTTGCTTTTTTGGACCAACCTCGATGTATTTTGAACGCTTGTAACTCAGAAAATCTTCACAGTGTAACTAAAAGGATGGGGGAAACATGTTTGTGTGAAACTTTCCACATTTTGGAAGCAGACATCTAGATAGGCCTACCACTTTCTCAGAGAGGAAAACCAGCCTTTTCTTCGGCTTAGCACAAGTGCTAAGCCTAAATGCAAACTACGTCAGGTCACACTGAAAATGTGGGTTTTTAATTCACTATAAAAGGACTCAAGGACCCATGGACTCGTTTCATCCGCAGCTGCTGCGATTAAAACTGTATGTGGGTCTATTTGGTTTAAAAAAAACAAAACAACAACCACCTTTCCCTAAAATGAATTTGAGGTCATTTCGCTTCATGCTGCAGGAAACCATGGGAATTGATATTAAAAGCTGGAAGTGCCGTGGTAACACTAACAATAACGCCACTGAAAGGTTATAGGAGGGCTTTCATTTCATTTGCAGTATTGTCATTAGCTACCTGTGTCTTTCCAGACGGCAGAGGTTGTGAATGATGAGCAGACGACGACGACACACTGCAGACTTTTGTTGAGCCACTCGTTACGTTTTACATCCAAAAAATAAACAAAAACTTTCACGCTTCCCGTAAAATGTTAAAGTGTAGCCCTCCAGCTGCGGCGGCCAAACAAACAGCTGTTTAAACTGTATTAAGGGTGTCTCCTTTTTCTCAAAGCCACACAGTGAGGATGCACGCAGCCTGAAAGGGAAGTTTTTACAGAGCGAGCTGTCACTCTGCTACCGTTTCCGGCTACTAAATTACTCTGTACGAATACAGGCGGGAAACTGAACAGGAGTCACGTGACACCACGTTTCCGGTAAAGTCATATTCAAATTAATAACAGGTCTAAAAGTCAGCCCAGCCATTCATTTTGGAGGTTCAAAGAGGTGTTTGTAATCTTTTTGGAGGCTGTAACTTGTTTTGCTGATATCATACAGAGAGATGTTTCCTTTATTTAGCCTGTGCTCATAAACAAGTGACGAGACCAATAAAAACACAAGCAAAAGAACTTGGCCCTGACTAAAATAAACCCATATTATAATATTGTAATAGTTAAAAAGAATAAAAATAAAAACTAGAAATTAATTTAAAATGAACTGAAACTAAACATTCTTAAATATAAAAACTAAGATGAAATGAGTAAACCCATTCTGGAAACTACTATAACTACTATTTATATATTTTATTGTAGTTTTATAGTTTAGTTTTTAGAGGCTGCTTGACACTACTCTGAGGGGTGAAAATGTTCTTTTTCTTTAGCTTTTTGAGGCATTTATCAACTGGTCTGACCAAATTTTTGGAGGGACAAATCTCTATTTTTCATTAATGAAATATGATGAAGTAATGATGAACATACTATTTGCCAGAAGTTTACATGCACTCATCATGGACATGAATGTCATGGTAATCACCGTAATGGTCATGGTGATCATGATTGACTACAACTAAGTTTTTTCTTTGCCAGCATGGAAAGGCTGTGTTTGACAGCACGCATTGGATTGATCAATACGCAGAGAAATGGGAAAGTCCAAGGAACTCAGTGAAGATCTAAGAAGGAAAATGATAGATTTATACAAGTTGGGAAAGTCTCTTGGCGCCATTTCTAAATAAAGATTCCAAGCTCATCAGTTCAAACAACTGTAGGCCAGAACAAGATATTCAGATCTGTCACCAGTTTGTAATGTCTGGAAGAAAATCCAAACTGTTACCCTCAGATGACAGGAAATGTTTGGGAATAATCCAGCAGCCACCAAGGCTCAAACCTGCCATGACCTGGAAACTGCTGAAACATCAGTTTCCTCTGTCCAAAATTAAGTGAATTTTACACCACTATGGGCCGAGAGGGTGTCAGTCAAGAAAGAATCCCCTGCTCCAGAGTCAATATCTTCAAGCTTGTCTGAAATTTACAGCTGTCCACGCTGTCCAGCTGTCCGCTGAAGAAAAGTTTTTAAGGTCAGACAAGGAAAAATTTGAGCTTTTTGGCCATAATGACAAGAGGTATGTTTAGTAGAGTAAAAGTGAGGCTTTCAAATCTCCAAAGGCTGTACCATCTGTCAAGCATGGTGGTGGTACCATGATGTTTTGCGGCTGTTTTGCTACCAGGAGTACTGGTACATTGCACAAAGTGGACAGAATAATAAA
>VVHJ01052764.1:0-12096 GCA_015107715.1 Tylochromis polylepis
GCAAACCTTCTTGCCACAGCTCACATTGATGTGCCATCCTGGATGAGCTGCATTACCTGAGCCACTTGTGTGGGTTGTAGACTCTGTCTCATGCTACCACTAGAGTGAAATCACCGCCAGCATTCAAAAGTGACCAAAACATCAGCCAGAAAGCATAGGTACTGAGAAGTGGTCTGTGGTCACCACCTGCAGAACCACTCCTTTATTGGGGATGTCTTGCTAATTGCCTTTAATTTCCACCTGTTGTCTATTCCATTTGCACAACAGCATGTGAAATTGATTGTCAGTCAGTGTTGCTTCCTAAGTGGACAGTTTGATTTCACAGAAGTGTGATTGACTTGGAGTTACATTGTGTTGTTTAAGTGTTCCCTTTATTTTTTTTGAGCAGTGCATTTTCTATTTGAACTTACCTTACATCCTACATTCATATTTTTATGTATTTTATATTGCTCTATAACAGGGGTGTCCAATTAATTTTCCCAGTTGGCCTCCGTTGGGCAGTGCAGTTTATAAAAAGATAAAATGACTGTTGAGCAGAACTGAGTTCACCATTTTTGGTGTGGCCCTCCACAGCAGTCCCAGTTTGTCATGTGCTCTGTAATGTAGAGAGGATTGAAAAAATAAATATAAAAAAACAAACTTAAATGAGCAGGTATTCAGTCCTTGATTTTGGCTGTTTTGTCATATAAGAGTTTGTACTGTGTTTTCTTGGATAAGCTCATAAGACGTAAGTTGGGATGTTAAGTATGTGCTGTCTTTAGTTATTGGTCATTGGGGTTTTTTGTTTTTTGTTTTTTCAGGGACAATGGTCTTAAAGCCATTGAAAACCTGATGGAGAAGAAAGGAAAGTTTGACTACATCTTGTTAGAAACCACTGGACTCGCTGATCCAGGTAACATACTTTTTTATTTTTTGGATAAGTTAGAATATGCTGAGCAGCTGTATGTATCTGTGTTTGTTTATAGCTGATTTTAATCTGCAGCACAGGCAGCAAACATTCAGTTATTTGCTGGTTCTGTGAAATCTCAGTCACCAGCTGTTCCACCAGGTGGTGTGTGTGGGCTGGAAGCAGTGAGGTGACCTGGTTTTTCCAGCCCAACACACACACACACACACACACACACTCAGACAGATGACATGTCATAAACATCACATCTTACTTTTTTACAGTCTCTGTGTCTGCCAGTCGGTTATTTTATAGTCTTGATTTTAGCATAAATTTGGAATTCACCGTTTCAGCCACTGAGTTTTATATCCTGAATGTCAGAAAAAGTTGAACATAAAGAACGGTGCAAACTAGAATCAACAAGTGATGATGGTTGATTCTAGAGTCTTGGTCAGCTTGGGCCTGTCTCTGCGGTTTTTGTTCTTCCTGTACTTGCGTGGGTTTCCTCTGGCTTGCACAGATTTATTCTGTGCTTGAATGCACTGTTTGCATGTCTGGTTAAATATGGCTTTGGTCAGTAAGGCTAGAGTAGTGTTAAATTAATGCCAGTCTGCTTCCAGTACTGTTTTGACAGGCTAAACGATCTGTTTTAGTGAGATACAATTCTTGCCTAGAAGTTTTAAAATGTGAACTGAAATCTGGACAACTGATTGACATACTGTTAAAAATTCATAGTATTTCCACTGTGGACTTCATGTAAGTGTTTTCTCATATAAAATTAACCAGTGCCACTAACTATCTGACACTCAGATAGTAAACATAACGTGGACCATAATTCTTTATTTAGATTTCTGTACAGTTATGGTAACAGCATTTCTCTCTGCCTTGCTACATCACATCCCCTTCCTGATGCAACCCCAATTGAACCAACAACCTTCTGCTTGCTGAGCAAATGCATTAACCACTGCACTAAGATGTTTTCTAGGGATATTCTAACAATATCATCACAAGTTTACTATTTTATAACTAACTTCAGTGATAGTATAATTTAAGGGCAGCCACAAAAAACAAAACCCCTTGCTATCCGTTCATCACTTAGGTTTGAATCAGAAAATCAGTGTTAGGCTATAACATTTGGAGTGTGTCACTAAGTGACAGGTGTCGGAGCTAATGGCCTACACACAAGACAGAACCAACTAAGCACGCTCAGAGTGGGTCTAGGGCTCACGTCTCTGCCATGTCATTGGCTTGTTGCGGACGAGGACAGGTCTGTCATTGGCTCTGGCAGTGCTGTCAGTCATAAAGACTCCCAAAGGGATTATCTCATTTCTTTCAAGAAGAGGCTGGATGAGTTATGTGAAACATGCCACTCAAAAACGGTGTTTTCATTACGCATCCATCAAATATTTACAATGCTTTATTATTCTGGCCTGGCACTTAAACAAAGCTATGTGAACAAGCGGTGGCTGGCATGGTAACAGAGGGTCTTGTAATAATCATGTCCTCAGGAAAATAGAAACAAGTCAAACGTACGAGGAGGACATGAACAACTCAAGGCTTCAGATATTGGTTTTGTTTAAACCACTGGCAAAAAAAAATGCAAGAAAGTTTTGCGAGAATAATTGAAGTGTTTACTAAATTTTTGCTGTTTTTTTTCGTTCATATAAAAAAGATGCTATTAAGATGTCTTGGATTTGGGGAAATTGTAATAGCAACATTTTTTCCAAATGAATCAGGAAGAAAGTGGATGTAGCCATTTATGCATTTATCATCAGACACTTGCATGTAACATACTGACTCCCCCGACAGGAGCTGTGGCCTCCATGTTCTGGGTTGATGCAGAGCTTGGCAGCGACATCTATTTGGATGGTAAGAGATATGTAATGATGTGAGTTTGTACTTTTGGCCTTTTGCTGTTTGTGTCAGGTTTTTTGACTTTGCAGCTGTAAAGCCCTTCAAACATCTATTTCCTATGTAGAGATAAACGGACATAATGACATCTTTAGTGAGGCGTGAAATCACATTTCACATTTTATTGCATCCTTCTCTGGTTGCGTGCAGTCTTTCCATTTGAATGTGTTTGCCTTTACTGTGTTTGTAAAGATGGCAGATTTAAAGTATAAAAGTAAAAATGAGATTTCAGAGTGCAGTCAGGAGTTCAGCTTGTTCCTCTTAAAAAAACCCAAAAAACCCAGCAAAAACAAAACAAACAGTTTAAGAAATTTTCTTATTTATCAAATGTATGCACACTTGCATTATGTAAGGTAAAACTCCTTATCAGTTGCTTTCACTGTTATGTACTGCTGCATGTGTTTCTGCTATGTGACACTGTCACAAATGGAGCTTGGGATGGACGGACACACACACGGAGCAGAGAGCTGCAAACAGCTGACGTTTGTGGCTGGATTTCTTTTTCTTTTGACTGTCATGCAAACAGCCTTTGACTACACTAACACTTTGCTTCAGTTAAAGATTGTTCTGAATTATATTAATTGCAACTTAAACTTTTTCACTACAGGGTTGATTATTTTGAAAATCCCAGCACAGATCAGGCTTTCTGTACAAATAACATGATAATGATGGTGTCAGTATAAAGATACTAATGTAAACTCTGGTGTATTTACTAGGCTTCTCTAGTCCCTTATGTGTATAACTACTACTACTACTACCTCTTCTGTACCATTAAAAACAAAATTTGAATGGAATTAAAATATTCTTAAAGGGCTAAAGTTTAGGTTTTCTATTTTGGGTCTGTGAAGCTCAAATTGCAGAATAAATTTGATTAAAAAAAAAAATCTCACAGTTGCTTAAATTCAGCTTATTTTATTTGTAGTGATGACGTACATTCGACAAACATATTGGGCCACACCTTTTAATCCTTGAATTCTGGTGTTCTCAGTCCTATTTTCAAACGTATATAAATATAACACAGAGCACCTTGCCATGCTGTCTGTCTTTACAAACATTTGTGAGAGCATGGGTCATTCTAAAGAGCGCACTGAATTCATTCATTCATATGTGGTGTTGCTGCAAAGTGGAACTGCTTAACAACCACAGCAACTCGTCCACCAACTGGCAGCGGGGTCACCGAGTGCTGAGGTGGATGCTGCCTCAATAACTGCAGCGCTCTAAACCTCCTCTGACATTAACATCAGCATAAAACCTGTGCACTGGGAGCTTCACAGCATGGGTTTTCACGGGTGAGCAGTTCCTGTAGGTGTAATATTTGGGTAGAGCTGTACTTTTGTCCATGTAGTGTATCTGACTTGGCCAAAATGTGTCTACTTTAACTGGTACCTTGGTTCTCACACTAAATACTCAGCTGTCTACTCTGTTGTTACAGGCTACAAGACCAAGAGTGTTCTCTAAATAACTGAGAGAAAGTAGTTCAGACAGACAAAACCAAACACCAAAAGGCAGCTGCTGTACAGAGAGGGGAAGCACAAGTTGTGCTTTCGCCTTTAACTCACTAATCCTCAATATGTGGTGTTTTTGTCCCTCCTAGGCATCGTCACTGTCATTGATGCCAAGTATGGACTGCAGGTTTGTGTTGTGTATTTTTGAGACGTTTAGTACTAAAATCAACTCAAGATAGACGAGACGTTCAAGAAACGGTCTGCAATGAGAATTTGAATTTAATAATTTGGGAGATTTTGAACTGTTTAATAAGTTCACTTTGAATTGTGGGGACATTCTGATTGATCTTTCACATACTGAATAATTAATAATAAGAAGAAAATAACCATTAGTTGTAGTCTTGACCATGTCAGTCGGCTGCAGTGCAAATTCGCAGTATTGGTTTCTGAGCCGTATCTAAACTCATTTTAGTGACTTTTTGGTGCTAAACTTATGCAATTGTTTGTTAACCCGCAGTAAACAGCAATAGATACGCAGTCACATCCTGCCCCCTTTGTGCTACTTAAAAGGAGTGGGGCAAGTGACATCTAGATAACGGGGTCTAATTTGAAGGTGTCATACTCACTGTGGTGACACATTTCATGGCCTAGGTGCTGTCCTCTCCTCAAAGGCAAAGTGAAGAAAATCCTGACAGAAAGACAGGGGATTTAAATCTTAGTGAAAGAGTAATGGATATCAGAGATGTGACCATGTAATAGGAATGTCACATCCACTCACCTGCCTCTCCTTTCATCTATCTCATCAAATATCTGTCTGTCCAAAAATATATCTAAATCTATCTGCTCCTGACTTCACCGGATCTAAAAGGCCTTTCAGTCCCAGTAGAGAGGATGTCAGATAAAAGCAGCAATTGGTCATTCTATTAGGTTTTATTTAATACATTTTTTGTCATTCAGTCCTCTAGAGACAAAGCTGTGGTGATTCAGCCGATGACAGATTAATGTCAGACTGACACTAAGGGTCAGGACCCAGATTAACACCTCCTGCTCTCCCTGTTATTACATATTAAACTGTTTTGGAAAACGCAGCACCCCCAGTGCAGTCTTGTGTGTCTCGTCCAGTAAGAACGAGACACAAAAGAAAATGGAAAGTGATCTCCTGTGGTTCCACGTGTTAAGAAAATCACTTAATTTGCAGAGATTAAACGCAGGCCTCTCTTATCTATCTCAGTTTCAGGTTTTTGTACACGTTACCTATTCTGATTCTTTAAAGAACATGTAAAGCATGATCAATGCTGCCCCTTTAAATTATCATCATCATTATTATTATTTTGTCATTTTGAGGTTGCATTTGTAACTTATCTCCGCTTTTTGTTAGCAACTATCAGAGGAAAAAGCAGATGGACTTGTCAATGAAGCAGCCAGGTAAGTTGGCTGTATTTTTTTGTTATTTATTTATTTATTTTAATAATTTCTTTTGGAAACAGGAGCCATTTATTGTCTTTGCAAAGCTATGCTTACCAACTTTATGATTACTGTACAGACATGGGTGATTGGAATAGGGTGGGTTTCCCAAAATTACAGACAGAACCAACCACACAGTATCGCCATCATCAAGCTTTTATGACTCAATGTGGACTCTGCTCTCGTCGCGGCTCTGTTTGTCTCCCAGCTTGTGTCTTACAGCAGCTGTGTGCTGTTGTCGTTGAACAAATATGCTAATGACAAAAGACCAGTTGCGTGACCTTTTGCATCCTTTGTCTTTGCTTGTGTATTCACCTCTAAACTAAACAGTGCTCAAGTCTCACTTGAGTTTGCTGTGCATTTCACGTTGCTACACATTAAGACGTACTAATACATGCCCATGCTACAGTATTACTTAGCCTCTTTATGCTGCTGGAAAATTGACACACTTAATCACAATGAAAAGAGGTGTGGTAGATGGTTGCCAGATCATGTATAACTCAACTTTTGTGGTTGTCAGTGTCAGTTTTATTTCTGTTACACATTTGAAAGCAACAAGGTTGGTCAAAGTGCTTTACAAGGTGGTTTCAAACAAACCACATATCAATAAAATAAACAAAATAAAACAAACAAAACCAGTCAAACTGACTAAAAACAAGCTGAAAGAAAAAAACACAACGTAAAACACCTGATGGGATGCAAAATGAGCTTGGGGAAAAAAAAAGTTTTAAGATGCCAGAGTACAGGGGCTATCGCTGAAAGCCCGATATCTCGACTAGATGTTCTAAATGCTGTTTTGGGATTACATAAGTTGAGCAACTTAGTTAAAGAGTAGCTGGGTGCCATGCCGTTTAAAACTTAAAAAGTTAGTAAAAGAATCCTAAAATCAATTCAAAAATGGACAGGGCCCTGTGTAAACCTGCTAAGACTGGAGTGATGTGATCATGCCTTCTAATACTTGTTAAAAGACCTTCAGCAATATTTTGGACTAACTGGAAGCAATGGAGAGATGAGTGTGCAAGAGTTGCAGTAGTTCAATCCAGAGGTGATGAAGCCATGATAAGTTTTTTTTAAGGTCTTGTGGAGGAAGTTGAGATTTTGCTTTGGCAATCTGACATAACTAATAAGAACTGGTCTTAACAACTATGTCCACTTTCTTCTCTAATTTAAAAAAAAAATATCTAAAAACTTTTGTAGATGTACATCAAATGTTATTGTTGTGAAATTAAAATGACGGGATGCTTTCATAAGGTGTTGCAGGTGCATAAATGTTATTTTAGCCAGTTGCTAGGCAAGATCATGATGGCATAATATCTGATTATAGATAAGAACCTTCATGGGACTAAGATGTACATGTGTGTCAGGTTTTTTGCACTTCTCTGTGGGTTTTGTTTTGTGTCTGTTGTTGGTGTCATACAAAATTTAAAGTGCGTGTTCGCTTGTCACATGAAGTCAGTGTTGTTTTTATTATCCTTTCAGACAGATTGCTGTTGCTGACCTGACCATTATCAACAAAACAGACTTGGTGAAGGAGGAGGAACTAAAGGAAGTCAAAGACACAATCAGGTCAGCCTTCAATATTTTGTCCTGCTTGCCATCTCCCTATTTAGGTATCTGTAGAGTGGATATGTGTAAAGTTTATGGTTTCTCTGACTTCAGGTCTATAAATGGGCTCGTCAAGATCATAGAAACCCAGAGATCAAGGTAAGTGGTAAAGTTTTCTTTTTTCTTTTTTTTTACACAAATGGGGAATCATGTTGTGAGAAAAGGTTAAGTGGCTTCTCTGTGGCCTGGTCCCCTGCTGTGTTTGGTGTGACTCCTGCTCAGATCTTTGTGTCAAAGATAAAGCTGTTCAGACGCGACTTGCACATGTACAAACACAAACTGCTGTGCCCTGAGTAAACACCAAAACCCTGAGTGGTGTCCAGTTTCCCACAAGGCTTTGCTCTCTGACCCCCAGGTCTACATATGTGTGAATGTGCATGCATCCAAATATGTGTGCGCACGCACCCTGCTGTGCATTATTGAACCCAGGTAGAATCTGGCTAACACAAGCATAACTCCTTCAGAGTTCAGAACGGGGTGAGCACATGAAAGACGACATGCAGCGAGGTGTTAATCGAAAAAACATTGTCAAAACTTTTTGGGGTTTTGTGCCTAATTCAGCTGACTTGGTTACTTTGTTTCAGAAAAGTTGAAATTTCTGGCTTGATTTCTTACTCATCTTGGTGTGGATTTTAAATTCAACTGAAAAAAAATAAAATAAAATAAAGTAACTAGTGATCCTTGTCCGCAGGGTCGATCTCTGTGAAGTGTTGGATCTGCATTCCTTCGACAGTAAGGACGGAGCAAAGTGAGTCTGTTTCATCTAACTCAAGTTATTATTGAAAACCAAACATAACATCAGTGTAAATAAGTGGTACACATGTAAATGCTGCATGATTATTGACATCCTTATGTGACGAAACAGATTTTCAAAATAAAGCTCAAACTAAAGCTGATACTAATATTTATATTGAGGTGTTTAACCCACGTTGCTGACAATTAGAACCTATATCATCATATTTTTAAATACCGATTTATGATTAATGTTTTTGAATGAAACCCTAAAGTTTTTGACAAAGAAATTTAAGAAAATATTTTGACATAAAAACATTTCACAGCTGAAATGTTTCTTTGGCACTTTATTAGTGCATTGTCCAGTTTATGTACTGATTACTACTTGTATCTGTTGCCCTCAACTCAAAAACCTGCAGTCCAAAGATTAAAAAAAACCCAACAACAATTATTTATTTCATTGATGGCCTCTGCTGTTACTTTGAACTGTCTACCCAGCAGTCCTGATACCGTGGTGACCGTGTTTCTCCCTAATTAACAGACTCTTTTATTGAGCATCCCTGTGTTACACCACAGGATGATCATCACATTGTATCCCCTGTAGAATTCCATTATAATGAAAAGACTCGGTGTTCATCCCTTCATGTGAATGTATTAAAGCTCTCTTACATGCCCCGAGTCACTGTCTCTGGGCCAGCTGCAGAGGATTAGAGCTGTGTGTGTCCATTGGCTCCCAAAGAGTTTCCCTTGTCCCAAAAGATAGCTCCTTTCCCCCCGCCTTTGAGAGCACGGGCCCCACCTCCCCTCAACCCCATGCTGGCTGTTTGAAGTGGCCCCCCCACTGCTCAGCCTGTGTGGTACTAACAGCACGCAGGACTCAAGCAGCTGGACACAACATTTAACCTCCTTGTGAGGTCAGGGAGAAGTGGGGGCACAAGGGCTGTAGTTTGTTTGGAAGTGTTGGTGGGTGTTCTGTAGGATTTAATTGGCATTTCTAAAGCCTTTGCAAGTCTGTTTAGAGTTGTAATTAAGCACAGCATACATTGCATTATACTATGAGATCAAACGCAAAGAAGAAATCTCTAAAGTCTACTTCTTTTCTGTAGAAGATTAGGAGGACAGATAAAAGTCATCAATAGGGTCAAGTACATTTGTAGTTGGTTAACCTTTATTTAATAATGACGGCCTTAATGATAATGGATTTTTTTTTGCAATAGACAGTAATACATAAAAGTGAACATACCACAAAATCAGAATTGAACTTTGCAGCACTCGAGACAACGAAGACAGCTCCAAGCATTTTTCCAGATGCCATTTTTAGATAGAAGCTTAAACCTTTCTGGCTGGTTAACCTCAAAAACAAAGCAGTGGCTTTTTATGAGCTCATCATCAGTGTTTGATTTTTATTGATCACTCCTGGCCAACTCAGGAGGAAAAAGTGAATTTTTTTTTATTTTTTTATTTTTCATAGTCATAAAAAAAATGAAATAAATCAGTAATTTGAAGAGGAAAAAAAGAAGATTTGAAGAATTCCAGGTATAGCAGCAAACCTCACAACTTCTGCTTTATCTTAAAGTCCACTGAGGGGATCCCGCTGTCCACAGGAGGAAGCACTGCAATAAGCAATAAAACCCTTGGAATGACTGTTACCAATTTAAAATAATAACAGTGTGAGATCAACACAAACAGGTTCTTAAATGTCCCACGACATCAGCTATCAGAGAAGAGGACACACAGTACAAAAATGGTAGAGGCAGCTCTAAAGGCACAATATACATAAATAATTAGATTAAAATAGATTATTTTTTGTAATTTTGCTTCTGTACACCACCGCAGTGGGCTTTGAATCAAAACAATCAAGTCTGACTGAAGTGCAGACTTTCAGCTTTAATTTGAGGGGTTTAACTATTGCTAACTGTTTAGGAATTACAGATATTATTATCCACAGTCCCCCATTTTCAGAGGCTCGAATGTAATTGGACAAACTCATCATTTTTTTTAAAGTAATTACTTTTTAAAATTTTATTTAAAGAACAATTTTTTTGTAGTCAGTAACTCCCTAAAATCTAGAACGCACGCACCCAACACTGTTTCTTCCCATGCTCTGCCAAATTTTGACTGCAGCCGCCTTCAGTTGCTGCTCATTTGTGGATTTTTCTGCCTTCAGCAGCTCAAAAGCATGCTCTGTTAGGTTGAAACCAGGTTACTGACGTGCATTGGCATCTCTTTGGACCTTATATATAGAGTTCCAGTCACCAAATACCAAAGTTCAACACTTGGAATCATCTTGAGATCTTTTAGCTGTTTGATCTGTCATGAAATGATAAGAAAACAGGTCTCACCTGGCTGTGAAACGACTTGACAGTCCAATTTTGTTTAAGCCTCTAAAAAAGGGAGACTGTGCATAAAAATGTCTGTAATTCCCAAATAGTTCATGCTGTTAAACCCTTTGGATTAACGCTGAAAGTCTGCACTTCAACCATTTCATTTAAAATCCAATGGGGTGGCGTACGGAGACAAAATTGCAAATACTATACTGCAATATTTTAAAATCTTTTAAAAATGAGTTTGATTTACTTTATTTGGTTTTTATCTGATTATGTGAGTGTCACAAAAAATATATAAAAACATAATTTCTCTTATCTCAAAGTCTTGCAGAGAAGCTCCAACTTGTCAAACCTACAAGAGCGCATCTTGACAAGGTATTGTCTCTTTCAGTTGATTTATTTCCTGTTCTTGAGCTTTGTGCACCACTTGGAGTTTTTCTTGTTTTGTTTGCTAATTTATTTCAACACATCATTTCCTACAGGATAAAGAGGGCTTCATTGTCCTCGGGCTAAAACTCTGCCCTGCATTCCCCTGGGCTGTCTCACTGCAGTGAAAACTCCCTCCCCGCTCTGCTTTTTGTGATTAGATCAACTTGAGGCTTTTGATGGGTTTTTTTTTTAATTACATTTTAAACAAACCCTGAGTGGGTCATGCACAACTTAACATTCACAGCTGACAGACTTGCAGTACTGAGCAAAAGTTTAGAGTCAGCCTTTGTTTCTTTATATTTTGGTAGGAAAAGGTGCAGTGATTTATTGAAACATACAATCATGCACATAAATACAATGATTCCACATTACTTCAGTAATATTGAGGTCCGGGCTCCAGGGAGGCCAGTCCATGACTAATGGTGTTTCTATTGTGTGTATTTTCTATCCACGTATGCTTTTACTGGACTGGCAGTGTGTTTAGGATCATTGTCATGCTGAAAAGATAAAGCTGTTGCCAATCAGATACTTTCCACATGGTATTGCATGGTGGATCAAAATCCCACTGTACTTTTCTGCATTTGTAATTCCATCAATTTTGACGTGATCCCCAACACCACTGGCTGACATGTAGCTCCAAACCATGATGAGCCTCCATCGTGTAAACACTCACTGATGTACCTCTCACCTGACCTCTGCCTTATACATTTGTACCAAAGCTTCATCACTCCATCAGACCTGTTGCCACTTGTTTTTCAGCCCAGTTCCTTCTATTTGGCACACCACAGCCTTTTGCAAATCCTTTAGAAAGCCTGCAGAACTAAATATATAAAGAAATGGAGGGTCGCTCAAGAATTTTACACAATATTTTGTGTTAACTGGATGATCACGACACTGGCAAGAATCTTCTCTGCATTTTGTGGCGTTATAGTTGTTTAAACAGAATCCATTTATGAATCCAGGATGTTGGCTATGAATAAAAACTATAGAGTGCAACTCTAATCACAAAATTGTCTCTTGAGCCAATTTCTTTTCAATTTAAATATTGTTTAACACAACTTTGTTTCTTCCAGGATTAGTTTCACATCATCTCTGTGGATATCCTCATCAGTTAACAGATCTTATGCCTCCTTAAGCAATTAGGTCTCTTTCTGTTGTCACTTGTGCTTTATACCCATGAACTTTTATCACAGGATGAGGAGAGATTAGGGTTATTTGTGTGGGTAAATCACAGCATTGTTGTCTTTTTCTCTCAGGTTTCCTTTCCCGCATGAAGCTCAACAGACACACTCTCAAT
>VVHJ01052769.1:0-11770 GCA_015107715.1 Tylochromis polylepis
AAACATCAATTTAAGCAGCAGAAAACAGTTAAACAGGAAAAGAGAGTGTAAATGATAACTTTAACGTAAACACCAGCTGTTCTAGCTTAACCGTGTTTCTTAGGTCAGTGTTCCAAGACTGTGCTATCCATATAAATAAATACAAAACGAATCTCCCTCAAATAATGTCTCAGACAAAATCCTAACCCACTTGCACTGTGGTCAATAATATCACATTAATATAACAACATATACTGACTTTAGACTATTATAATTTCCATTAAATTATACCTCAAAAACAGATATATATATATATATATATATATATATATTGCAAAATGACAATGACAGAAAATCATATGTTTATGGAATAATAAGGAGCACTGGGTGAGAACATTGACTTTATATAAAGGTTATGGGAGAGAATAGTAGAAAAGACCTCTGCAGCCAGGTGTTCGCTGTGGGCCAGCATCTCCTGCAAGGCTCGCACAGAAAGACACTGGGCCAGGACAAAGCCACATACAGACAAGTCTGGTGGAACATTCTGAAAAAGAAAGAAAAGACATTTGAGTTTTTGAGGTAATTTCATGCCTGGCTGTTCCCTTCACAGGCCAACAGCGCAATTAGTGGCAAAGACCATGGCAAATTGGTCTTTGCCACTAAATTGGTCTTTGCCATTGGTTTGGGCACTCCAAACTGGGAAGGAAGGCATGTAAAAAATGCACAAGTTACAAAAACCAATAAGGAACTAAAGTTTTAGATACTTAAAAATAAACACATTGTATTGTCCATAGACAATCAGTGTATGAATAAATTTTAATTAAATATACTTTTTGTATAAAACCAGTTTACAAAATTATAGCTCAAATGTTTGAAATTTAATACAACATAAACAAAATCTTAAGCATTTCTGTGGCAGTGAGATATTTGGAAATTTCAGTCATCTCTCTCTTTGTGTTACTGTTACCGGCAAACTGAGCTGTCTGACAGTAAGGGAGGACTGTGCAGTCACACAGGTAGAGCAGTCACTCGAGGTAGAGCTCCTTACCTTACAGTCAGAGGTGGGCTCAAGCCGGCAAAGTCTGCTGCCAAATCCTTTGGCAGCAAGACATAGCTTCACATGTTCCTCCTGGGAGGTGAAGGTACTCTGCAAAACCACCTCATCTCCCTGTGCAAAACACACACACAGATGACAGGTTTCAAGTTAGAGAAGCCCAGAACACACACAGAGCACATTCATATTGAGAGTCACTGGATTTCACCATAAAAGTTTCTGTTGGATAGGCTCAGTTAAAGACCACCATCACACCAAAATGCCTCTGAAATTTTATCTTGTGGATTAATTAAAAAGAAAGTCAATGAAGCAGTTTTGGCTTCAGAGAAATAAATCTTCATCCTCTCATATCATGTAATTCAATTCTCTCAGAGAAGGAAACGTCTTTGGGCACGATGACCGAACACTGAAAGTCAGTCCTATTTTGCTTTTTAAATTGTAAAACAAATTTAAACTATGAAATGTGTGAATATTTAGGTATATCATCAAAACTGCCCCATTATACAGTCCCATTGTAAACGCATGCAAAGGAAATCTCAGTCGCTGTCAACATTACCTTATCTGCATTTAAATACCACGTAGGCCAAATTAGGTTTCGCTGTTTATTTGAGGAACTGTAAGGAAGGACAGCAGGCGACAGGCTTCCAAAGTCCAGCCAATAAAACCAACACCTCTCTGTACCCAGGCTGCAAACATCCATATTGGGAAGATACTGCACAGTCTGACCCCTGATTTACCCTTCTTTCCACTCTTCATATCTGCAGTACTCTGCAATCAGTCAAACACACTGTCCAATGCCGAGGTACATTAGAGCATTAGAGCAGGACTTGGAGTCTTTTTTAAGGGACACTTAAACTTCAGATCTAATAGGCTTTCATTTCTCCTGTTTTCGAATTGAAAATGCTGCAGTTTTGTTTGTTTTTTTAAGGTTTCTTGTATTTTTTTTTTGATAGTGGAATTGGGACCTCTTTGCATATAAAAAAATGACTACACTTTTATAACAAATTAAACATTGTTGCCATTTCACAAATGTTATATATTTAGTCACTGGGTCTATTACAGTATGTTTTCCCTGTCATCTACTAACTAACTAAATGATAACAAGGAAAGCTCCATCAGGATCCGGGTAGCTTAATACCACAGCTGAACAATTTTGCGGGGGGGAATCCTGCATCTAATATAATAAAGCATGATATCCTGGATGGATCTCGCAAAATGACTTCTCTCCAATCTATGTGTTGGGCTCAGGATGATGAACATCGCTGGCTTTGTGTGAATGTGTCTCAGCCACTCCAGACGCCCTCCATGTGACATGCCCTTATCAGAGGGCAAAGATTACAAGCTGTGAGAGGACAACTTACAGCTGCAGAGCAATAATAGCATCTTGCAGTGAAGATGAGAGAAGCCATTTTTGGCCTCCCTTTGCTGTCATTGTTTTTGCAAAACTACTATCACATTAACATATTATTATTTATATTTTTTTCTTGAATAAAATGTTGCCATTTTAATTAAAATGGGATATGATAATCTTTTAACTGATTGGGATGTGCATCACTGCCGACACCTGACCTTAAATAAAAGTTCAGTTAATCAGTTACTACAGCAACAGACTAAAATCATGACTCATGTGAGTTGGTCTCTGGTTTTTAATAAGGCTATTAGTCAGCTAGCCCAAAAACAGGTGAAATGCTGTTACCATCACGTGATGTGGAGGCATCTGTGCACGAGACAGTGTGTCATGTTTACGTGATTGCAAAATTGTGTGGTGATGTTGCTCCTGACAAAAACCTATATGTAACTGTAATTAAACAAATAAGTGTAAAGAAAAAACCAACCAATAATGATTCAAATAAAGCTAAAGAGGCTACCATAAGTACTACCTTTAGTATAGCTACTTACTAATTATCAAAACCTCCGGTGATGGTTGGCTGTTTTGCTAGCCAATGAAGACCTCTGTTTGCCTGTATATTTAATTTGAAAGCTGTCTGACTCACCGTCCGTAGAAACTGGAATTCATCGTCGCCTTCTCCACTGTCAGTCATTATTTAAACCTTTATGGTCACATTTAACAGTCTTCAGAAATATTTTAACCAGTGAATGAGCCAGAAGAGGACCGGGACTGAAGAAGCTGGAACATGAAGGTGCACGGCCCTGACTGTGTGGGCGGAGTCTGCGGTTGAACTCCGGCCATCATGATGCCATTTTAGGAAGGAGAAGTTGAAGCTGTTAACATCTGTTTGAACCTACAAGAGCTCAAAGTTTACCTCAGGGTACAGGCTGTGCATTATAATTGCCACTGACTATTGCTTTGAGTGTTTTTTATTTAAATGAAATGGACAGAAGTTTAAATATCTAACCAAAACAATTTTGATAGTGTAGATCGGGGGTGTCAAACATAAGGCCCATGGGCCAAAATCGGCCTGGCAATCCGAGTCCAATCCGGCCCACTGGACAGTTTTAGAAAATGTGATGGAGAGCACAGATTTAGGACTTTTAACTGTATTTCCATAGCTTTTACAGCTTCTCCTGCTGATAAAGACCTCCTCCATGGCCAGACATTTCTATATTACTAATATTTTTTAGTTAACATTTATTAATTACGAATTACTTTCGTGTAATTGTAATTTCAGGAGAGTTTAGGCAGTGAGCTTCCAGAACGCGTTCTATAATTTTACATATTAATGTCTTTGTGCCGACAGGTTTGTTTCAAGGGTGGCACGGTGCTTAGCACTGTTGTCTCACAGCAAGAAGGTCCTGAGTTCAGTTCTACCATCAGGCTGAGGTGTTTCTGTGTATTTTCTGATATTAAATGGGATTAAGTGTGTAGTTAAATATCTTTACACAGACAGAAAAGGGAATTTCTCTGATTCGGCTCACTTAAGATGAAAGTGAACTGTGTGTGGCCCATGATGTAAAATTAGTTTGACATCCCTGATCTAGATTCTTAAAAGGCTTTCCAAGCACAGCAGGCTAAAGAGAAACAAACGTGGATTAACGCTATTAAAAATTTGAGCCTGAAATGTTTTTTTCTTGTAAATACACCAGAGTGACTTTCAGCCCTCACACAGTAAGGTGGTACAGGGGTATACAATATTTGACCAGAAATAAACACAGAACAGAAAATACTGTCAGCTATGATTTTCAGGTTCATGTGTAACCATACACCTCACACAGATTACATAAAAGGTAGCTTTCCACTCCACAAGAGCCTGAAAACTGTTTTTATGGGACTGTTTTGCAAAGACTCTTCAGTAAAATTCATAATCCTATTTACAAAGTGCAAGGGTTTTAGCATCAAAAGAGAGCATTTAGAGTAAGAGTACTCATTATGGAGAATGGCCCTTTTCAGAATCATATTCATTTTATTATTGGGCCATAATTGCTAAGCAATTAATGTGTATATCACTTCAGTGTTGTTCAGCTGGAGTTTAATTATATACTTCTGAGTAGCTTTATTCTTTTAATACAGCATACATAATACATAATTGTAGATCTGCATTTCAAAATAGTTAAAGCTTTTTAAATAAAAGCTACAGCAAAGTACAAAGTATTTGGATGCTTTTATGACCTCGAAAGTTTAAGGTGGCAGAAGGTGTAAGACAACCTACAAACTTCAAATCAAAACTACTGAACAAGCCGTGCCTCAGCCATAAATAATTTATTTACAATCAGCAAGTACGGAAAAACAAAATGAACAGAAGGAAGCACAGAGATATCTGACTTTCCAAAATATAACACGCACAAAAAGTCTGTTAGCTACAACTTTAAAAATACAGTACTTAGACTCCCTAGCTGGCAGCAAAACAGGAGAAAAAAAACTTGAAAATAAACAGGCGGAGAATGCCTGCCAAGCTTCCACTGTCTTACATGCAGGTTCACTCAAACACAGCAGAATAGGACAGGTCCCACAGGTTTGTCACATTTCAGGTTGTACAGAACAGCAGTAACCCTCGTAACCACCATCACAGAGCCCAGAGGCCAGACAGCAGGGAGCATTTGGTGCTGGGGCTATACACTTTCACTAATGAGCAGAATGTTGGTCATCTGTGGCACTCGGGTGTGGCAGACCTGGAGACACAGGGAGAGAGAGAAGGACTCTTGCACCACAAGGCCAAAGAGTCAGTGGAAGTAGAAAGTAGCACAGCATCGAAACACCTAAATAAGGTACCAGTATCAGTACACTACTCTGCCGTCATAATCCATCACTCGCAGTATTAGCAGTACTCCAGTCCAGTGGTATTGGAGAAGAATATTGGAGTGATGGTCTTCTACTTATCCAATTCAGGATCGTGAGTGGGTGGCTGGAGGCTATTCCAGCTGCCATAGGGCAAGAGGCAGGGTACACCCTAGACAGGCTGCCTGCCTGTTGCAGGGCTAACATAGAGCGACAGACAACCATGCACAGACACATTTACTCGTATGGGCAATTTAGAATCACAAGTTAACCTAACCCAAATAACTGCATGTCTTTGGACTGTTGGAGGAGGCCAAATACCTGGAAGGAACCCACTCAGACACGGACAGGAACACATGCAGATCCTCTTCCTGTGATGCAGCAGTGCTAACCACCCACCACAGTGCTATTATCATTATTATTATTATTATTATTACTATTATTATGTCTTTGATGGAAACTTTAGTATAAATATAGTACAGTACTGTGCAAAAGTCTTCATTTCTTCCTATTTTACTACAAAGGAGGCATTCTTTGGTCTTGAGTGGTCTTGGTAATAGTTTCCTATGTTTTCTGAAGGGATTTCAAAGTTTTTCTTTGGAAATTGGTCTGTCGCAAAACCACATAATTTATTCTGATTTTTTTCACTGACAAATGCTAAAAGGTAAACACAGTCTGAAGGACATAAAATTGTATTTTTGCCCCAACAAGTTCATTCCCAAAGACCAGTTTAGGATTTTAGAATTGTACTAAGGCTTTTTCCTTCTTTCCTTTTATTTTTTGCTTGATGCACAGTATTTTTGGACGTCCTAACATATTGCTGCACGTATTTCCCATTTTCCTATCAAAATATCAATAAATGATGGGTGGCTCCAGACCTGTGCACAGTACTGTATGCAATATTTCTGGATATTTTTAGTAGCGTCACATTTCCTGAGAGGACCCACTAGGTTGCGTTAAAAAGTCAAAAGTTTTTGTTAAGACTGTCATGCATAAACACATTAATTCTTCCCAGCTGACCTTTCTTCTACACTTTTGCACCAAAGTTCAACTTGCACAGAAGACACTGAATAAAGTATGTAACAGGTTGGTCACCGTGACATTTGCTGACCACATTCATGCTTTTCAAAGAGAGAAACCTTTTGAATTTTCACGTTCACTGCCTAGCTCTGCACTGACATCTTGAAATAAATTCTATATTTTTAGCACTGTGAGGAGGAAGTGCTAACAAGATTTTTTTTTTTTTTTTTAAAGAAAAAACAAGAGACGAGTCACTAATATATTTCTTTCCAGTCAGCAATTTCATATCAGACTTTGGAAGTGATGACATTGCCAAGTCACTTTTCTAAAACGATTTTGCTATTATATTTGTTTTGTTATTAATCTCCAGTCTTGCTGAAGTACTTCTCAGCTTGCAAAGCTGTATTTGAAATATAGCTCTTCTGCACAGCTAAAACAACCTATTCAACCAAACTCAACAGTATCAATCTCTGTGTTTGCATATAATCAAGCACCATTCTGTAAATATGGACCACTAATATTAGTTGTAATCTCATACAGATATTTACTTTTGGACCTTGCATTAAAAATAATCTTAATCAGTACAGTCTTAATGGTGCAGTGTCAGGGAGTCCTGTGTAAGCTTTCATATATATATATGTGGATTATGGAATCATCGCTCATGAAAGACATTGTTTAAATAACAATTTATCCACTGAAAATAAATACTTGATTTAGTCATACATAGTTTAATTAATCCAACAACCCAAAGAACAAACCTCACCTATTGAATTAATCAACAATAAAGACTGCAAATTTCTTCTATCTATACTGCCTGAAAATTTTTATTTCACTATTTGTATGTTTTACCAAGTATGAAATGTTAGGTATCTGTACATTTTGTCAAATCATTGCTAATACTGTACTTTCAAACACAAGTAGTTATCAAAAATTCTACAAACAGTGGTACTTAACTCTGTTACCAAAAGTAAACACATTTAGTAAACAAACAATAGATATGATATGTTGATATTTCAAAAGTTTATGTGATATTGTGTAACTGTTATCTTCAGGAAAAGTCAACATCATTGTCTCTCTATGTGAATTGCATTTGAAAATCATTATCTTCCATTTTAGTCTTGATGTGATTAGATATCAAATTGGTTTTGAAGTCTGTACACCATATGGAACCACCATACTGGCCTGTATCCAGGGCCCAATCAAATTAACCAGAGCAACATGCTGCCACTCAGTTTTTCATTGACATGCTGGTGTGTCATCTCCTCCTGGAGGGCACCATCTCTAAGGAAACAGCTTTTTTCACCTAGAGAAAACACACGCACACACACACACATACACACGCACACACACTTATTCATTATTTCTAACGAGATTGTAAAAGTTGAAGGAGAGAAGTTATATTAACTCTTCTAGTAGACAAAGACCTTTGTAGCTAATGCCATCTCCAGCTAGAAGCCAAGTCATTACCTTCTTCAAAGAGAAGCGTCTCTATTAAATTTATTCTGTTGTGCATGACCTCTGTAAACACATCTGAGGAATAATATTTCACATTTGTCCCCTTTAACATGGGAGTCTAAATGGACTGACGTAGATCTAGAGCAGGTGTCAAATGGTCATTAGAGGTACTGCAGTTTTTGGCCCTTCTGCTTTGGATTCATATTAAGCCCCAACGGTTGCACCTTGGGACACAACTGTAAAATGTATGATGGGGTACCACCTATACATATAAGACAGGTCATTCCTGAACATGCTTTATAATCAATTTTGTAAACTAGCATCTTTATCATAGAAATGTCTTTTTTTGCATATTTGTCAGTCCTGAATGTTTCAGATTATCAAACTAATTTAAATAGTGGACAAAGATAATCCCAGTAAACCTTCAAGGAATGGCTGGCCTACCAAAGTTACTCCTAGAGTGTATCAAAGATTCATCCAGGAGGTCACAAAAGAACCCAGAACATTATTCTTCAGTTCAGAACTGCAGGCCTTAGTTTCTGTGGACTGACAAGGCAAAAGTTTAACTTTTTGGAAGGTTTGAATCCTGTTACATCTGGCATAAAACTGACAACATTTCATAAAAAATAATAATATAGCAACAGTCAAAACACAGTGGCGGTAGTGTGCTGGTCTGGGGCTGCTTAACTGCTTCAGAAACTGGATGACTTGTCACAACTGAGTCTGCTCTTTATCAGAAAATCCTGAAGGATAATGTCCGGCCATCAGTTCATATCCTGAAGGTCAAGCTCACTTAGGTTATGCAGCAGGACAGTGATCTAAAACACCTCTGAATGAAAAAAAAATTAAAGTTTTGGAGTGGCCTCATCAGAGTCCAGATTTAAATCAGACTGAGATACTTGGCATGACCTTGAAAAAGGCCATTCATGTTCACAACCCTCCAATGTGGCTGTTCCATTCTCTCCATTCCATTCTCTTCCGCTTATCCTTGTCAGGGTAACTGGAGCCTATCCCAGCTGTCTTAGGGCAAGAGACAGGATACACCCTGTACAGGTCGCCAGTGTGTCGCAGACAACCGTTTGCACTCACATTCACGGGCAATTTAGAGTTACCAATTAACCTATCCCCACTGACTGCATGTCTTTTGAATATGGGAGAAAGCCAGAGTATCTGGAGAGAACCCATGCAAACTCCACACATAAAGACCCTGGCCTGATGGTGGAATTAAACTCAGGACCTTCTTGCTCTGAGGAAACAGTGCTAACCACCGTGCTACCTATGTGCTGCTCCAATGTGGCTGATTTAAAATAATTTTGTGAAGAAGAGTGGACCAAAATTCCTCCACAATAATGGCCAGGCAGGTTTAAATAGCTTTTTTCCCCCCATAATAAATGCCTTGTGGTTCAGGAGGAGATCCATACACAAGTAAAATTAATCACAACAAGCTGAATTTTCAAGTTATTTGTTTGATAACCTCTCTAACTCCAAATTTGAGTGGGAGGTGGTCAGAAGCAGCCTCCTGTCCCTGTCCTTTGGACTTAATCCTTGGCTCTTTTCCCAGGTCCTCTCACATTTGCAGGTCTGTAATGGCTAGCTTGGATCAAAGTAACAGACTTTTGGGCTTTGAGCCAGTCCCTTCATGGACAGGACACCTACATTTCTCATTTATCCTGTCCACCCTTCTATGTGCGGCATGAATCCAGTTATATCTTCTCCTCAATGAATTGTCCCACTGATAGATGTTTAATATCACCACACAAACATTTCGTTTTTTAAAATTGGTTTTGGATGCAATTATAATTCTGCAAGGAGCATTATCACCCTCTTGTGGGGATTTAACGTAACCCAGCATAGTCACAGATGTTCTGGCAGCAGCAACACTGAGATTGTCCAGTTGAAAGGGGGAAAAAAAGCAATGCACCCTTTTTTCAGCTGTGCCAAAGAGCAGTCTCATCATTTCAGTGCCACTGTCAAAACTACTTCATATGGCAGAATGGTGGTTAAAAGTATGATTCAAGCATATCCCAGAAAGCAGGGATATGCTTGAAAACTGGGTATAAAAGACTGAGCTGCTTTTATACCCAGTTTCTCTGTTCTTATACTAATCACAGATCATAAAAGTGGTCGTGATAAAGACTGTAATAAACAAATATCTAACCTTAATTTCTAAAGATGAGTTCTGAAATTGAAAGCAACTAACCAATAATTTAAGTTACCCCTATTTCTTCAGTGAATTAAACAAGAGCCAACAGACTTTACCTCCGAAGCCTGTACCTCGAAAAAAAAGAAGTCATTTTTCAACACTAAAAAGTGGAGCTGCTTTTCCTTTGCTGACATTTATTGTAACAGTGCTGTAGAAGTTCACCTTGGAAGTAGCTGAAGTTGTGCCAGAAATTTCTACAATGGTGGATGCTCATATCATAGCCAAGGTTTCAAATAATAAGGCCAGTGTCTTTCATTCACAATTAACTTGCACCTTTCAAAAACTTTACTCATATTCACCATTATTTTTCTCATCTCTTCAGAGATGTGACTTGAAAGCTACTTCTGTTAGTATTCAAATATCAGATATTTATTTTATTAATTAATTAATTTTTTTTTTCAATTGAGAAGGAAAGTTTTGCCTCTCCAGAAAAAAGACAGCAGTGGCTACTTATTCTTTTTCAGGCCAATAAAATCTGTCACTTCATACTATCCTCAGAGTCCATACAGCTAGTTTTTCATCTAGGCTACTGCTACAGTTAATCTATAAAAGGGCAGCTGAGAGATGAGAACTGTAAACTAGTACTAGTTTCAACGAAGATGGAGACAACTCTTGCTGACTTTCATGCTTCTGGCATGTGATACTACTCTACTCCTCCTGCTACCAAAATCTTTCCAAACAAGGTGAAGCTTTGTGGCCCCCTAAAGGAAATTTATGTGCTCAGGTACTGCAGATGCAAGTTAGGCTTCATCGAGTAGCCCAATAAATACAGTCTGATAAATACAGGAGCTGAAGTTGTGTTGCTTCCAGCTTTTTGAGTTTAATACCTGTAGCTATGTAGATGACATGCACTGAAGCGCATATCTAATAGTTGAGCTACCTACTTCGTTTACTGGTGGAGCTTTCCGTCATATGATGAGTCTGCGTATTGATTGGTCAGTGCAAACTAAGATATGAATTTTTGGGTTTACGATTCATTACTCGCAACCTCAAAAATAGCAGGAATCCAAGAAAGAAAAAAAGTAAGGAGTACATATTCTTAGAAACATGCATAATGTTGAGTCTCTAAAATAGCATATCTATGCAGTGTTTTGATCTCAAACCAACACAGTCAAGTGTTCATGTAGTATTTTATTTCAATTTCATGCTAGGCAACATGACTATACCAAAATTTACAGATAAACAGTAGGAATTGAACTACAGATAACCCAGACTGCTTCAATTATTTGAAGAACCTAAGTACTTTTACACTTTGGTAAAGTCTTGCAACAACTGGGAACCTGGCTTTGAGCAATGGAGATGTGTCTTAGTAGACACCATACCATAAAGGCACTAACCAGTCAACAGGTGGTGCAGGTCTGAGGTAGTATTGCGAAACTGTTCCAGGTAAAGCAAAAGGATAGGCATGTGACACTGGTGGAAAGTAATCTTCCGTTTCCCTCTCTGAATTACCATGCTCATAGGTGGTTACATACTTACTCAAGGCACCAGATTGGAAGGAAGTTGTAACCCATGGGCTAGGCCCATGGGTTCGCCTTTCTGAGTTACCATGATCAAAATTCCCTTCATGACCAAAATGACTCGCTTCAAGCTGAGCTGGAGGAAAGCCAAAATCAGGCCTGAGGTGAGATGTTCCAGACACCAAGGTAGCTGTAGAGCCTTCCACAGGACCAAAACCAGAAGGTGCACCGAGCACACCTGGAGCCGCCCTGAAGTTGGGTGGAGAGGTTTGAACTCTCGAGGTTCCCAACCTTACTGGGTCATACATGAATGACACAGCAGGGTCATTTGGATCAGTAGGAACAGGTGGGACACCTGGGAGGGAATCATAATGGAGGGGAGAGTGTGCCTCTATGGTAAAGAACCCACCATCATTGGGATCATG
>VVHJ01052770.1:0-15532 GCA_015107715.1 Tylochromis polylepis
CTCTGCACTTTTTTTTTCTTTTTTTTTTTTTTTTTTTTTTTTTTGTCTTTTACAGGTATTTCCACCTGAAAACAGTGGATCAGCATCTAAAAGTCGCCTTTTCAAAGGTGCTTCGGCACACCCGGAAGAGTCCCAATAATCCTAAAGATAAGAGCACCAGCATAAGATACCTAAAGTCAACGGAAAGGTTCATAGGGCAGAAAGGTAAGAGCATGCGTGGATTGCAATTGTGCTGCATTTGACAGGAAACCTTGATTCTAAGGACAAACTAATGGAGACTGTATGCACACTTTGTTTTTTTCAGTGACAGATGATATGTACTCAGAGCAGCTTGAGGACCCTGAGAACCCACTGCGATGCCCCATCAAACTCTATGATTTCTACCTCTTCAAATGGTAAATACAAAACACTATGAAGGACACTAAGGGGAATCGGTGAATGAGATATTAAGAAGTGCAAAGTATGTTATCTCAAAGAGATAATCTATGCAACCAGTAAAAAGTAAATACATTTTTAAAAATGCCTCTTTCCACTACAATGTGGTGCTTTTCATGCTTTTTCACTCTGGCCATGGTTAGTTAGTGGCTGCCTCCTTTAAATAAAACTGCATTTCTGTTAATCATATGGGAAGCTGAGTATACAGTGCAGTTTGTGCTGAGGTACTTAAAGGTGTGAGAACACTGTTGCTAGGCAACTGACAAAGAATATATATGCTATATAACTTTCCCCTTGCTCTTGTCTCCAAAAGGTGACTCATTTTTTTATGTTTCCTACCTTTGAGTATTTCCAGCAATAAAAGCTACAAATGTTTGGCTTTTAATTGGCGTTAAATTGTGGTGGGATTACATTGTTAATGAATGATATGTTATTAATATCACATTCATTTGGAAATTTGGTACCTTTTATTTCAGGAAATGGTGAAAATATTTAGATTCAAAGGGGGTGTATTGATATTGTCTTTATTGTATTGATGGACATTGAAAACTCACAGTTGTGTGATCCCAAACTGTGCTCTGTAATCAGTATGTGTACCATAATTCACAAGATTAATGCCAGGATTCCAAACTGACCCCACACCGAGCATAAACGCCAGGGAATTTTTTGTTTTTAATGTACATTTGCCAGAGGTCCTTTTACCCACATGACACAACCTGTAGCTATTTCTTGTTATTAGCTGCTGTTTCTCATATAAAACAAGCCCAGATTGGTCAGTATAACTATAAATAAATGTTTAAAAATGCAAATGTGGTTAATTAAAATCACATTTACCTCTTCGTCTGATATCTTTAGCCGATGCGGTGGGGAGGAATCTGTCCAGTCCTGGCAAAAGCTGGTTGTTGTAGAGGACTGATGGATTTTAGTGAAACAAAATTAATATGTCCTGGATATGACTGTTGTGCTAGACTCCTTAACTACTCGAGGCTTTTAATCCTCATTAGTTTATGCAGTACAGCCAACCAATGACAACAACACTTACTTTTCTTTCTGTACTTCACATATTCATCAGAACTGTGATCAGATCATGAGCCAGATGAGCTACTGATGTTCTGGTTCCTCTTATGTTCACAAGAGAAGCGAGAGTGCACCTGTGTCACTCCATTGTTCTGATTGTGACACAGTGTGTTACACTTGGTCGAAAGAGCTACATTAACCAAGTAATATTTGACATATTACTGAATTTAAGATTGTGGAGATTTTTGTGTATTGTTTTGAGCATGATAAGATGGCACTCTGGACAAGTTAAATCTCATGTGCTCTCCTTTTAAAAGGTAAAAATCTGTCATGAAAGCAATCCTTACCACTAAACTGTTTACCTCTCTTGCCACATACAAAATAATTGTGTGCAGAGTTTTTCTTTATGGGGGGGAATAAAACTAAACTTTGATTTGCTGTGTGAAGTGTTTCCTGAAAATATCCTCTCTGTGTCCTCTTTGTCTCTCTCAGTCCACAGAGTGCTAAAGGTCGCAATGACACCTTCTACCTGACACCTGAGCCCGTGGTGGCTCCAAACAGCCCGATCTGGTACTCAACTCAGCCAATCCCAAAAGAACAGCTGGAGCAGATGCTCGCCCGCATCCTTGTTGTTCGCGAAATCCAGGAAGCCATTAACATGTCCGAGAACGTGCACTAGTTGGACTGGAGGAGAATGAAAAACGAACTCAGCTCTTCTTTTTCTTCACCAAGCCTTTGATTGCTCATTATGAGTAATTTTCTATACTCTCACACCCTCCTGTGGTCTTTAAGGGTGGCATGTATTGTATATGTTTATTTTCATTATGTGTCAGCATATCTCACACATACAGACTGTAAATACACGTACAACCAATAGATTTTTTGTCTTACTGAGGCAATCACTTTTTTTTGTTTTGGCCAAAGGATTTACTATCTAATCTTTTTATTGGACCTGAACTCTAATTTAAGTGTTATTTTAACTGTTGGTTCTCTTTATCAACAGTCTGGAACAGCTTAATAATAATTTTCTTTACTGTTTTGTTTTAATCTGTAATATATTTCATATATATTTTCACTGGGGTTGGCCTGCGCTATGCTGCTTTTCTTAGACATCCCTTTTTTGTCGCTTTAGTTTTCCTCTTTTGCCTTGGTCACTGTTAAACGTCACAGTGAATACCTCAGTGGTATTAAAACTGCATTAAGTAGCCAAACGTAGGCTAAGAGCTCATTTTCAACTTGTGGGAATTCTTTCTTTGTGTTTTACTCTTGCCTGTCTGGAACTGAGTTTTAATGCAGACACACTGAACTGGGAGGTGACTTACATTGTTTGCTTAAGCTGCAGCACCACCTGTTGGACTCACTCAGCAGCATCAAATAACAGGACTTAAATCTGCTCCGGTTTTGATTGCATTTAATGCATCACTGCTCGACTCGCACTTGCCACACATTAGAGGTGTGGCTTTGGATGCTGACTGCTGCTGGATCTTCTTTTCTCCCCAAAATTCACCCGATGAGGCATCTGTTGTATTATACGTGTTTATTACAGGAGAGGTGAAAGACTCTAAAAAAGTGGGTTAGCCCTTAATGTTCTATAATGTACAAAACTCATGGCTCCTTCATGTACTGTAATGGGTTCATCTAAGGAGAATGGCAGTGCCTGTGTGTTTTTTGAAACATGACCTTTTTTGTACAGCCACTATACCATGTGTCTGCCTTTCTAGCCAGTCCAGTATGAAGTCTGCACATGCATCTTTAAGTACTGATAGCCTGCATTGTGTGATTATAAGATGATGCACAATGATTTTTCAGAAAAAAAAAGATCTCAATAAAAGTCATCTTACAATGGCACTTTCAGTAGTCACAATAAAAAAAATTTAAAAAGTCTTTACAAATGAGAGAAAGAGAGACACGCTGTGTTAACACGAAATATTGTGTTAGTTACATGAAGTACGTGCCAGTATATAAAGGTACCAGCCTCAATTTTTTAAATATATTTTTTTCTTATAAATGCCATGACAAGTAGGGTAACAGGTTTGACCTGATTTCTTTTTCCTTGAATTCATTCTCGTCCAGTGACGATACAAGCTGCTCTTTCTTTTATCTGAATGTTGTCAGGCCAGTTTTTTTGCCTGCAGGGCCCGACCACATACAGTATACACTGCAGAATTTCTACTCTTCATTTCCTTCTGTCTAAACTAATGTAAGAGGGCAAAACTGTTTTATACAGTCTTTCTTTACATATATACATCCTCCAGCATGTCTGTTCAGTTGAAGTGTTTGGCTGAATTCAGCAGTGAAGAGGAGGGAAGTAACCTCCTCAGTAGGTTGCCGGGATTTAAAATCTGCTGCATTGTGTTCTGTGGTGGGTCAGCTGCAGGTTTCTGTCGGTGTTGGTAACAGTGGCTCCTCCCCGATCGCACTCTCTGTGCTGAGGAGCTCTGAGGCTGATCCTGGATGTAGTGGTTGGTATTTAAACTGGCTCTCTGGATCTGTGAGCTCCTGTGAACGGCAAGTCCCCAATTAGAAGTCATAATACCATACAGAGACTAATGACACACTTCCATAGTGGTGTGTGCTGCTGGTCACTCTATTCTCACCATGCTGAGGTTCCTCCACTGAGCCAGTGTAACAGACACTGATGAACAAACACGTACTGCTCCTGAATAGACACGAGAATGAGCGAGTTATGTGGATGCTCATCCTTATATTTGGCATGACCCAAAAGTGCACAGAATGTTAATGAAGGCAGATTTGTAATAAATACAAGTATGCATTTTAATACTTGGAATGCCACATTACATATCAAGGTGCATTTAGTATTAATAATCTATGACATTAAGATTTCTTGTGTTTGATGACCTTGTCCAAGTGAACAGAGGCGGGACGTACAGGAAGTATTTCGTTTAGCTGCAGTTTGGATGTACTTGTACTTGAGTATTTCCATTTTACTTGTACTTTATATTTTAGCCACATTGGATTTCAAAGCCAGACATTGTACTTTTTTTCATCATCAATTTAATCTGGTTTATCTTTCATTTTTAGCTCAAGATATAAAATACAGAATATCGAATCAGTTTATAAAATATGAAAGGAAGGACTGACCAGAGTCTGAACCATCCACATTCGATGCAGACGAAGATCCTGCACAGCAGCCTTGATATCAGGCCGGATACCCCTTGCACACAGTTGTTTCAGCCAGAGCAGTGTTACAAATGTTCCTGTCCGGCCAACACCTGCACTGAAAATGCAAAAACAATTAATTCATTATAAACTACAGGAATAATACTGACAAAGACACCGTGTTTCAGACAAGGTGATGGGATTAAAGTTAGAGGTCACACCTGCAGTGCACCACAGCTGGTCCCAGACGAGGAATGGCTTCCAAATGCTGCCGCACATGCTCAGTGAGGGCACAGAGAGAGGATGTGCTCTTAGGGACTCCCCTATCAGGCCAGGAGGGGTAGTAATAGTGTGTGATTATCCTGTCTGTTGGACAGTCTCTCTGAAACACAAACACCATAAGGGTTTATCTCTTTGACGGATTACAGGTACGGTCAATGCACACAGAAGTACGCTGCAGCAGGTTAAAGAGGGCACGGCGCGTAATTAATGTGTCTTTCACTTACATGTCGGAGGTTAATGGTGGTGATAAAATAATCTGGCCCTTGTTTGCAAGTCACTGTTGTGACTTGGATGTGTCCATGATAAACTGTCCCTGGGTCCAGTGGCCAGTACTTGTCACACAAAACCTGCACACAAAGAATGAATTAGTAAGTTTAGAGGAAATGTCCTGATTATGTACGGTAAGTGTATGTGAATCCTTTAGAATAACCAGGTTTCCTGCATTAATTGATCAGCTCCAACCATCAGTCTAATTTTATCAATTGGATGTCATATTATCTGTCACTAATGCCATTAATCCTGTGGTCCACATGCTTTTACATTCACTGAATGTTTAATGTACTATTAGCTAAAGCAATCCACTGATTTGTATGTAAGTTTGAGTCATTCTTCTTTGCAACATAAGTAAAACTCTGAGCACATTAAAGAATTATGTAGATAAACATTACTCGATTTAATTTTAAAGTTATACTTAGTTTATTTTCACTTTATTTGAATTAAATAATTTGGCACGCACCTCTGAATGTCAGAAATAAATAAATTATCTACGTATTAATTAATCTTTTTAGTCTTTATATACCATTTATTTATTTATTTTTAAAAGTACATGGAAATTAAATTATGCAACATTTTTCTTGAGTTGTGGGTTAGCAAAAGTCATTACTTGTTTAGTGTTTTCTAGAGTCTTTGATGACTCTCCTGACGTCACAGTGACATAAAACCTTTTTATGTTTTTGTCTCTGTCTCGAAGGTCACCTGAGTTCTTTCTTTGCCCCCGGCAGAAAGCCTTGGTTGTAGTCATCTGACCTTGGCTTTTGTTATTTATAGAGAAGTCTCAAATCAGGGTAGCTGTGTGGTTTTGTTTGTTTTTTTTGTTTTTGTTTTTAAAGCTCTAATGTAACAATAAAAAAAAGTTTCACACACACACACAAAAACACACAAAATGAGTAAGTGTCTCTCACTATGTCCTTGTGTTTCAGAGCTGTCACCATGACAATAATCCTCACGTTTTGCTCCCACACCATCCTCCAGAAGTCAACTATGGTGTTGGACAAAGGACCCTGGGTGCAAATGAAGTCTCTTTCTGATCCTCCACCCTGAATGCAGACACACATTTAACAACAGGTGCGGACAGATGTAGGTAGGAGGAAGTGATTGAAGTTGGGGAAGTGAATGAGATCTTACAGGCACAAAGTTTGCATTGATGTAGTCAGTGTGTGGATAGGAGTTTTGAACAGATAGCCTGACCCGACAGTGATCATCTACAACCAGATGTGGAAAAACAGACAAAAGTTTCAAATGTTGCTACACATACTTGTTATTCTTTGTATTACAAGAGGTATTGGACTTACACGGTAAAATGCAGGGGTATCTATTCTTTTCCCTGTTGGCCTCAGAGTCCCCAGCCCTGGTGGGGAGATCTTTTCCAACTTCATTGAGCTCCTGCATGGACCCACAGACATTAACGTCCATGAAAGCACAATCATGCATCTGTTTCCATTTCAAGTTCTAAACTCATGAGTTACCTTAAACTCGCGTTTAAAGCCTCTGTAGTCGTTAGCAGCCAATGCCTGGCACTGCAAATTAAACTCCTGCAAAATCTGCGCTCTTGGGAAAGTTTGCACCCTGTAAAAGACAACTGGATTTTAAAAAAAAGGAAAAACTAAAAGTAAGTTATCACTGTGCAACTAACAGCTAACCTTTCTTTTTTTGTCATTTTCCTGTAGTCATGATAGAACAGCTGACCAGCTGTTGTAAATAGTAACTTGTGAGGAAAATACTCCCAGTAAACATACTTTACTCAGGTTTGAACATAAATCTCCAAAATTCACAATGTACAGCTTCTTTAAAATGTCACAGACAATAGTGGAATGCAGTATTTTTTGTCTTGTATTGGATTAGAAAAATGTAGAACATCGTCAAGTATAGTCTTTCAGCTGATATTCTCATGATACTATATCCTTACCTCATGTCTTTTCAGGAAATCCCACACTTTAAAAAGAAACTTGAGTGTCAATGTCACCAAGATGACTCTAGTTTTGATCCTGTAAAAGAAAATATAGAAAAAAACCAAGATAAATTAAAACCAGAGAATTGTAAAAACTAAAAACTGAAAGTGGTCAATACTGTGTTTACCTTTTGTTTCCACCTCTCCTCCCCCCTCATCAGCTAAAACTAATTGTACCTTCGCAAGACAGACAAGTGACACCAGAAAACAGTTTTGCTGTTTCAGAAATGATTAATTTCGTACAACAAGCCTCTCAAGCCATGGCCACGAAACAAAAGACCGTGCTTGCGTGTCGAGTACAGCCCAGCATTCACACTGAACAATTAGAATTACTCACCTGGCAAGAAGAAAAACCTGCTCCGACAAGTTGTCAACCCCAAATAACCAACAGCAGAAGCACAAAACACAGTCCCAGAAGCTTCAGTGTCATGTGTTTTTTTTTTTTTCAGGCCTACCTTTATAAATGGGCCTCGGATTAATGTTTTAAGTCTGCCACGGTCCGCTGAAGAAAAAGAGCAAAATACGGCAATTCTCGAAGGCATCTTAAAGGTGTCTACTTTTAATTATGCTCCCTCTGTCCGTCTCTCTCTCTCCCTCTTTCTCTTCAGGTAGGAAGAAGTGTGATGGGTGGGGACAATGGGTGGAGAGAGGAGCACTAACTTTCAGATGAAGAATGTCAGTATACCACAGCAATTCTTTGACATCATCATAACATTCCTTGTACCTGAAAGACAAAATGTTCTTACTTCTAGTAAACCTCTAAATGTAATCTTCTCAGTACAAATATATAGGTAGGTAGGTAGGTAGGTAGGTAGGTAGGGAGTTTCCAGTGTAAGCTTGAAATATGAAGAGTAAAATTTAGTAGGCTAACTTGTTGAACCTCAGCAATAATCTCAATCAGATTTTACCTGCAGTTGCTTATGAGACTTATACATTTCAGTTTATCACTATTTCTGGGATGTCTTGGCTGAACTATTTCTAACGTTCTACTTATGTTCTGTGGTTCAAATACTTCCCGCATTACCCAGTCTGTCCTAAGCTTAAGGTCGTGAACTGCTATGCTGATTTTGAGTACATTGTTCCCTCTCTGAGTGCAAAGGGCTCTGAGGTAGCAAAGCAGCCTCAAACTATGATGTTCCCTCAGCCATCCTTCACTGCTGAGAGAAGGGTTAGGTGCTGATCTGTGAACATGTGTGCAGTCTCTGTTTTACTCCAAACACAGTGCTGTGCATATACCCAAAAACTTTTGTCTCATCTGTCAGATGAACAAGACACTTTCTGTCCACACTTTCCCAGAAGGGCTGCAGATCATCCAGGTGGTCTTTTGCAAAATTAGGATAATGATATATATTTTTTTCTTTTTGAGCAGAGAGGTTTCCTTTGCAGCGTCCTTCCATTACCACCATTCTTTATTTGTGTTTTTACGGTGAACACTAAACAAAGACTTCAGCAGTTTGCTCAGATGGACTCGTGACTTGTTGAGGGTGTATCCTGCCTCCTGCATTATGATACCCAGCATAGGCTCTGTCTGCACTGCAAGGATTTTTTTCCCCCTCAGTGTGATCTTTGCAGAATATCCACACAAAGATAGAGCAGCAACATTCCTGAAGTTCCTTCATTTATAGCCAGTTTGTCTTTTTGTGGACTTATGAACACCTGCACCTTTAGAAATGCAGTTGTAACTTTTTCCAGCTTTGTGCATGTCCAGCTGGACGTTGTTGTGATGGAGGCACGGTTCACATCAACGTTCAGCTTTTACTTATACTTCACTCCACGCATCAAATTTCATTTTCATAACTTTGAAAAAGTTGTCAGTACAGATGTCAACACCCCCTACAACTATTTGTGTGTGTCAGACCACACCTTATCATTTATCCGTTTGTAAATCCTGATAATCTAAAGGGTTCAGAGTCGTTCACATGCAGATAGTACATGAACTGCGCCTGCGTGGTTTCAAGAGAAACGCCCGATTTTCTTTCTCTCTTTTTCTTGTTTTTGATAAGCCTGTGCGACCGCAGGCTCAACCTGATTGGGTCATTTTACAAAAAGGAAGTGAAAACATGTTGCGCTGTTTTCGAGCACGATGAACTATAGACACGCAGGATGTTTGTGGACAATGTGAAATAAGTAACTGCACGGTAAACCCTTTTTAACAGCTGCAGGCCAGCTCTTACAGTGTGCGAGAGCTAGAAATGCAAAAGGTTCACTTTACAGACGGACTCTCGGGATTAATTTGAGAGCTCAGACGCCGCTTCCTGGTTTGTTGGACTCAAAGAGAAATAAAAGTCCGTGTGCCATTCATAAAGATAAGCCAGACTCTGCAGAGGGGCAGAAATGGATCAAGCACGACCCCAAACCACGCAGGAAAGCAAGGTAAAAGAAACAAACGTGTAAAAAAACCCTCGGAATTACGAGTTACAAAGTGAAAGCTGTCAAAATGCTCTTCTTGTGCGGATGTTTTGAGTGTCGTAGACTCGACTGACCTTTCTTTCTTTCTTTTTTAATTTCCAATCATTTACAATAAGAATTAAGGAATCAAAATTTCAGGAAATGACACAAACAATACTGCTGCGATATCTGAAACACTGCAAATATAACAGGAAGGAAGAGTCGTTTTTAAGCACAGGGGGCACTAATGTGTAGAATGCTTTTTCTAATTAAAATCTTGTTTATTTTTCAGAAAATCTGTGACACAAATAAGTGTCCATATTTTATTTCACGTACAGGCGTCTTTTTCCCCCCTTAAATGTGTGAAAGGTTATGCTTTTGATTGTATGTGGTATAGCAAGGTATTCCTGTCCTGATCCCAGAACAGCCTCCAAAAACGAAATCGAAAGTGTTCCTGGGTAGGTGACGTTGGGTTTAAAGCTCCACGTGCAGATGTCCTCAATCCCTCAATTACCATTACTTTTTCTTAGGGAGTGGCATAAGTAGGTTTGTTACCAATAATTATTATTATAATAAACTTATCTGTCCACTTTAAAAAAAATTATTTAGTCAATCTCATTTTAGTATTTAGATTTAATTTTAGTTAAAATGCTGCAAACTTAAATGCTTAAAGCTTAAATGACCCTTAAATGTCAAATATTTTGGAATTTTGTTTGAAAAATAATCTAATTATTAAAAGAAAAAGTCTGACATTTATGATTTCCCAGACTGATTCATCTCTTATAAAATCATGTCCTACCTTTCTGTAACATGCTTATAACTGTGATGCTGTCTTCAGGGGTCAGTGTCACAGCGGTACAAGGAACACAATGATGACTCCATTGACAAGAGGGCTGCCGACAACACTGTGTCTCCAGCTAAGGTACATCCTGTTTAATAATAATAATAGTAAAAAAAATTTTTTAGACTATTCTTGTAAAACACCAGATTGTGATGACTTGGGTAACTCCTGTCAATTCAGGATGAGAAGAGGGCGATCAGAAGAGTGCGAAGTCCATCCAGACCAAGGGCATGGTTGTCCGCTTCTTACAAACCAAAGTTTGCAGGGCGGTTCTACAAGCCTCGGTAAGAATGGCTGGATGGGAACTGGGAGTACTGATACCTAGCCTGAGAATAATTTTGGCTGCTCTGACATCTTTCTTTTTTTTAACCACTAAATGATGCAGTTTTCCAAGGGATGACCATTCATTCCACAAAGCCGGCTTTGGCGCCCAGCGGCACCACCACTTGAGCCACCGGGCTTACGTCCACCGGAGAGATCACTTCCATTCTAAACTTCACCACGTTCCACTGAGGGAAAGGATCAGGCTGAAGGAGCGAGAGAAGGAGAAGTACGAGCAGAGAGAGAGCACTGAAGGAAACTCGCCTCCAAAGCAAGAAAACAGTAAGTTCATTTCTACAGAAGAAGTCTGTGATAATACAGACAGTTATAGCACACAAACACACTCCCTTGTATTTAAATATTTACACAGACATAAAGTCAGGACTTGTGCAAGGTGTTTATCACATGTGAAGGTCATAAAAAAAAATATATGTGAGGCCCATAAAGACATGTCTTAAAGAGTTTGGTGTGGAACAAGTTCTATTGTAATATTCTCATTGCTTGATTTCCATATGATGGGAATCTTAAACAAAAGCATTTTATACATCTTTAAACTGGCTTATTTAAAGATATGTTCCCCCCCTAGGTTGGGTTATGTAGCACACAGTGGGTTAATTGATTTAATTTTTTTAATTAAATTAGAATGATTGTCATCAAACTAAATAAAAGGGGTAAAATGAATTCCTAGCTCCCATGTGCAGTAATGTGTTGGTACTAAAAGCATCATTAACATTACTGAAATGTTAGAATATTGTGGAAAAATTCTGAGCTTACAGATACATCAGGACTCTTGGCAACTAAAACAACAGCTTATTTTGCTTTACCTTTAGTTTGTGACCGTCAGAAGGTGCACATTAAATAACGCTGATGTTAAAATACAGTGCAAGCAATGAAAGTCTGAAGTCACACACATGACCGTACTTTTTAATGTACAAACTATCACTTTTGAGATATTGTAAACCACCTGGTGTTAAGCTGTATGGATTTATTATGAGCTAGCAATACTGTGGCTAATTGGGACAAAATTCTTGTAGTCAAGTGGAAAATCGCAGTAGTCAAGGAATATGATGTTCAGCAATCAGATGTCTTTAGTTATCAGCATTCTTTTTGGCCATGCCATTTATTTTCAGCACTGTCAGCGGGAGAACAGGCTCATTTGTACTTGTAAATAGTGGTCAGGCACATGGCAGAGCTAGAAAAACACCACAAACCACTCCATGCAAACAAATAACCCACTGACTCAACCAAAAATCAAATGCTGTAAACATGAAAAAGATGTCAGCGTCATTGCCTTCACCTCCTGGATTTCTGATCATGTTCACACATAATGCAGTGGATTGCACAAGCTTTACACGTCCCTCTTGCACTATAAAATAACCACTGTGTGGCAGTATAGGCAAGCAGAGGCAGACGCACATATTCAGAAGCACTTTGCATTACAAATATTTGGAGGGCATTTGCTCATTGTGTATCTGCTGGTTGGTAGGTAGTCACACTCTGGTAGCAACAAACCAACGTTACATAATGCTGATAAGTAAGGAGCTTTTATTGGACTCAATAGATGGATTATGTCATCAATAGACTGCTGACAGTGTAACTGTGTGATTTAGTTAGTCAGATAGAACAGATTAATTACTTCATCATTTTGTGAAATGGGAAGTAAACGGTAGAGGTTTAAAATGTCTTGTGGTCATGTTCCACTCAGTTTTAACATTAACTGTGAAGTTCACGTTTCCTGTTTTGTTGTTAGTATAAAGTGGTATGCTTTGTTTCTGTTTAACAGGTGAGCTACTGTATGTTTTTATTTTGCACGCAGGCATTGTATTTGTGCACACACTGCAGCACTGTGGAGGTGTGTGTTTGTGCATGTGTGAGTACTGAACAGGTTTTTTTTTTTTTTGTTGGTGTGTGTGTGTGTGTGTGTGTGCGCCTGAGTGATGGTGTGATGATGGTGACTCATCGCTGATTTGTGTGTATATATGAGTGTAAGAGAGAGGAAAAAGAGAGGGAGAGACTAGCCAGCGGTATATAATGAGCCATGACAAAGTTATTGCCTCACATAGAGTTGCTGCAGCCAAACAATGCAGTCCAAAATCGCATAAATGTCAGCAGATTCTGCCAAAACTTTCTCTGATTCCAGATCCTGATACTTAGAACAAAAAACCCCGAAACAAAGCAGAAGGAGGAATAAGCATAGCGTAAATGACGACTAAAAGGGAATAGAAAAAAAGGTGGCCCGATTTGGTATAAGATAGTGGACATACAATTTTCTTTTCCCCTTTTGTTCTGTGTTGAAGTTGTGTTTTCTCTGTTTTTCCAGCTAATAGACTTTTCTCATCAAGGTCCTCCTCCAGCAGAGACAAGGACATGCAGTTCACTGTAAGTTCACCTCCAAGAATGGCGCTCTGCTTCCCAATTTTATTATGAAGTGTCAAAAAAATACGCTAATATCGTTCCACCCATTCCTTGAAAATCACATCATATAACTGGAAAAATTATTAGTGCAGTGTTGGGTGGCTCAGTCAGTGTTATTGAAATGTGGTTTATGAGGGCTTTACTTTTGTGTGTGTATATATATATATATATATATATATATATATGAATGTGTTTCATGAATAACTATTGCCACGCTTAATTAATTTGTCTTTCTAAAGACAATTAATTGGCAACTGGACCAACCAGTTATACATTTAATTTTGTTATAAGTTTGGGGGTATTTTTTGAGACAAAAATAGATATTTCAAAGTGTTAACATGTATTATTTTACATTGTGAAGAGCTTGCTAATCAGTTTTTTTGATGTTTTATACGTCGATTGAGTTATTACAGTCAAAACTGGCAGCTCGGTTGATAATAATGATCTAAAAATAAAAAAAATCAATTTAATAAACCATAGTGTGAATCTTTGATTTCCTGTCTTGTGTTTGTTCCAAATAAGGGCTTCCACTATCAGCTCTTTTCATCGTCATATTATCTGCACATCCTTTTCCTCATTCATTTCCTGCTCTACAATGCCAGAAAGAGCTGAAAAATGCACATTTTTGTAGTAAAGAGCAAGATTTTTTTTGTCCCCATTGATCGATCAGTTGAAGTAGTAATACGTGGGTGTCCAGGTAGATGGTGTGTTTGTTTGCTCATCCAACGTGAGCTCAGAGCGTAGACTCAAATGCAGAAAGCCCAGGTGCTGCAGAAAGGCCTGAAATCAAATAGCCGCATAAATCTCTTGGCTGACCTAAGCACAGCACGGAGCAGAGCAGCACATGGTGAATCACAGCTGGTTGCTGCTGCAGTGAAGTTGAAGTGAAAAGGGAAGAGGTGGAAATGTTGGTGTTTATAGACCATAGTTTGGTGTCACCAATTTGTAAGGCTTCCTGTTAGAGGTTGTTGTTCTTTCTCTAGTGCAAGTTTCTTTAATTTTTTTAGGTTCCTTTTTTAATTCATGTTAACAGCTAATTAAGTAAAAAGCCATATGCACTTTTCATTATGGACCTTCTATCGTTATATTGTCATTTATTTCCTTTTTTTGGTTGGGTGGGGAAGAAGAGCTGGGCATCACTGGAGGGCAGCAGAAACATGACGATGACCTACTGTCACCTTTTAAAGCCGACATTCAAAAAGTTACTCAACAATCACTTGAAGTTTTGCTCTTCACTGCAACTTTTTCTGCGCGCTGTTTAATTGTGAATACAAGTGTGGCCATTACTACTGAACTGTACTTCTTTGTTGTGTATTTCTGCCCCTGAACTCAGTCAGAAGAGTTGACAAATGAAGAATTTGCTTGCCTCTGTGTTAAAAGTTAACATGTGGCGCTACGCTTTAGTTATCTACCGTTCATTAGCAGCTCATTCATCATCAGTGTTTGCTTCCATGTCACTGGCTAACTATCTGATTACTACAGCCCAACTGCTGTCTCTAATTTTCTTTTTTTCGATTTGCTTTCTTTCTTTCTCTCTCTCTCTCTCTCTCTCTCTCTCTCTCTCTCTCTCCTTCTTTTTTTTTATTGCTGGATTGCCAGAGCGACAGGAATCAAAGCAGGGAGAGAGATCACAGGGGGGCAAAAAGCAAAGAACGAAGCGGAGAGAGGGAGCTCCCTTCAACTGTGAGCCAGACGGCGGCACGAGACAGAGCCATCCAACAGAAGAGGAGGGAGATAGATGAGGTGGATGGGGTGTCATTACACTCACACACAAATGCACATTCACACGCACATACACGTGTTGGGAGAAGGGGTAGCTATAAACAGATAGAGGAAAAGTAAAGATAAGAGAAGCTGGGATTAGAGCGCGAGTGACGGAGGGAAGATCTGAGGAAAGCGCCAGGAGACGTGAGACAAGGAAAAAAAGATTTGTTTGTTGTAGTATAAACATTAGATTTGAAATGCAGAGCCAGAGGCAACATGAGTCTCATTACGGGCTTCTCTTTGCCAGGCCTGACAAAGAAGGTCTTATTCACTATTTTACATGATTGATGGTGTTATTGTTTCTTGCTATTGTTATTTTTATTTCTCTAATTGATCCTCAATGTAAAGTGAGGCCGGCTCACCTGTATCACAGGAGTCTTCGGCAACGTGCTTTAATGCCGCCTTCAATGTGACAGACATCACATGAGGTTCTGCTTATCTGTGTTTATGTGAGAGAGTGTACGTGTGCTTCCACCCACTTGATGGAAAAGATGGCCTCTTGCTTGTCATATCTCCATGGTTGCAGGATTATAGAGGCACTGCAAGAAAAAAAACAGTCTGGCAACAGGTAGCTGATGCAAAAATGTCCACAGAACTCTGTACACACACACACACACACACACACACACACACACACGTGTGCGCACATATAAATTGTGAGCAGTAGGCGTGCGAGCATTTCTGTGCAATAATCCATTCAGTGTAATTGGAAATGCACTCTT
>VVHJ01052770.1:15552-28750 GCA_015107715.1 Tylochromis polylepis
ACACCTCTACACACACACACACACACACACACACACACACACACACACACACACACACACACATGTGCGCACATATAAATTGTGAGCAGTAGGCGTGTGAGCATTTCTGTGCAATAATCCATTCAGTGTAATTGGAAATGCACTCTTCCTTTCCTCCAACATTCCCATTTTCTCCCCCTCTTTGTCCTAAAACCATGATTGCATTTGTCTTTCAGGTGTACTATCAGGAGTGTGAAATGTTTGGCTTTGTAGTAAAGATGCTGATTGAAAAGGATCCATCTTTGGAGCGTCCCATCCAGTCCTCGTTGCAGGAGAACCTCCGGGACATTGGTAAACGCTGTGTAGAAGCCATGGAGAAATTTATTGAGGACTACGACTCCAGGGAGCTGTCACACTGATCAGACACGCCACGCTGCCTGTGTTCTTAGCCTTTTAAAGTGCTGGGAACTTGATTTGATTTGATTTATTGCTGTTTTTGTTTTCTTATTTGTAATAATCTTGTACATTCCTGTCTGCTTCTTGGCTAATATTCCTTCTGTACTAAGTGTAATTCTGAACACTGGTAAAAACGATGTAATTATGCTTGTTATTTTGAAAATGTGATGATGATGATGACGCACTGGTTATTGCTTTAAAAAGTCTCATAAAGACTCAAATATAGTTTGACATAATTTATTTTTGGTTGCTTTAATAAACTTTGTTTACAGCATTTTAAACATTATGTGGTACAAAAATATGTTCAGTGATGTGTTCATGGCTATATAGATGAATTCAGGTCACAGCAGGAAATACATTAATAGGTCAGTAGGTGACTAGGCCACACACTATTGTTTATTGTTTAAACACCTATAGAATCTGTTATATTTGATATAGAGCAGTGTTGCTCGTCTTACAGCCTGAATCACGCCCTCTAAAGGGTGTCGGCTGGTCTGCCGATCATTTTCTAGTGTATTAAATTGTGTGAAGAGGTTCAAACTATGGATGTGTGAAAAAGAAAGTAGACCCTCATTCAGTTCTAAGGTTTTACGTATCAGGACATAATTTTAAAAAAAAGGCTCCCAGTCCTTACCAGTTTCTAAAATTATTTAAATATAACCTCAGAAAAACAACACATGACATAATAAACCATGTCATTATTTATTTAACAAAAATTAATCCAAAATGCAGTAGTGGTGAGTGAAAACCTGTGTGTACCATGTAATTCAGTAGTGTGTACAACCAACTTTATTCACAATAATCTGAATCCTTTTCTGTATGACTTTATTCAGTCTCTCATGTTGTCGTGAAGGAATGTTGTCCCACTCTTCTTTATAGGGTAGCTTCAGTTCATTGAGGTTTGAGGGCATTTGTTTATGTACAGCTCTCTTAATGTCCCACAGGACTGTTTCAATCGGGTTAGATAATTGTCTTGTTGCATGACCAAATTTGGAGCAATCTTATGCTGTCAGACAGATGGTCGCACATTTGACTCTCGAGTACTTTGATATCGGAGGAGTTCATGGTGGACTCATTGACTACAAGGTGCCCACATCCTGTGGCTGCAAAACAAGCTCGAATCATCACCCCCTCATCTCTGTGCCTCGGAGGTGATACGCTGTATTTAATTTTCACCAAATGTGGCGCTGTGCATTTTGGCCAACCAGCTTCACTTTGGTCTTGGTCATTGTTCCACAGGTCTTGTGGTTTGTTCAGATGCAACTTTCCAAATCTAGAGCTTAGATTTCTTTACATTTTATTAAATAGCACAGTGATGAGAGAGAGTGTGGGGGAAGACATGTAGCAAAGGGTTGGGGTTGGAATTGAATGCAGGCCGTTGCATTCAGCCATTGCTGCACTCATATGGTCACCTGCTTGTGAGCTAAACTGTTGCCTCTCCCTTTATTTTTTTTATTTTTAAAGAGAGTAAAGACTTGTTCTCCTAACAACCCTTCTGAATGAGCCATGCTTGTTCAGTCTTTTTTTTTTTTTCCAAATTGTACTGTCATGAACCTTAATATTTAACAAGGTAACTGAGGTCCGCTGAGTCTGAGATGGAGGTCTCGGGTTTGTTGCAATTTTTCTGATCTTTGGGTGAATTTGTTGGAGGTTCACTTGTGGGAAGACTGGCAACTGTCTTGAATGTTTTCCACTTTCAAAAATCCTTCTCCATGTGCACACACCTGAATGCTCCAAACCTGCAAACTGCCAAAACATCTGCTTTTATAGAGGTGATCACACTGATTATCACACTGGCTGATGATCAGCTAATCAGCTGCATTTGATGAGCAACACTGGCTCCTGCTTACCCTCTGGAAGCAGCGAGGGTATAATTTATGTTTTACAGACTACTTCTTCAATACTTTGGTTTAGTTTTTGTTAAACAATGATTCGGTATAATATGGTTGTATTTAAAGGGGGTGTATTTTCTTTTTATCATGACTCTGTATTTGATGTAATCAAAGTATTCAAACCATTTGCAACTAAATTATAGTTGTAGCTACTAAAGTTAATATATTGAATTTTATAGGTCTACTGTAAAAAACTGATGTAGTTAATAGGCCAAATTTCAGATTCTTTCAATGTTAGAAATTTTATTTTTTGTTTATTAACTGGCCCTTGTTATTTTGCTGAAGTGGCCAGTGTCAAACACAGCAGAGTACTCCTGATTGACTCCGTGACTCACACACTGACATGGCTCAGGCTGGATTATCACTGAAGTATTGATATTCATGTAAATGTGACCAGTGACAAGAAATTGCAGCGCAGTAATGCAAGAGATACGTTTGAACTTTTCAGCACAAGGTCTGGACTGAAGATTAGTGTGTGTGTGTGTATATATATATATATGAAAGACCTTATGAAAGCTTGGAGAACTTTTGCTCAATACCATTTTAAAAATGAAAAAAAAAAAAAGTCTGGCTCCTTGAAAGCAAAATATAGAGAAATGAAGGGAGGCTCAAGACTGCACAGTACTGTAGACTCAACCAAAACATTATGACCACTCAGCTCAAGTCATTAACTGGTTATGATGGTACATTTGAAGGTCTGGAATATATTAGAAGGTAAATGAACGCTTGGTTCTCGTAGTTAACCTGTTGGATGTGTGAGAAATGAGACGGTGAACTTCTCATTTCTCCGACTTCTCCCGGACAGTCGGGTCGGAACACTTGACCTGCTGTGGAAAGGCTTGTGGGAAGGTCCTGGTTTGTGGTGGTCATTATCTGACTGACAGTAACACTGCTGTGGAGGACACTTGATGGAACATTTATTCACCAGAGCTTTCCTTGCAAGCAAGCAAGATTTTTGAGTTACTTATTCTTCAAGAATGGTAGAATAGCTTAGTCAGAGGTCACTGTCAAACATCCTCAGAACTCAAAACCACTTTAATCAAAAATAATAATAATAATAATAATAATGATATTCCTGGTTGTTCATTGACATACACTTTATTTTCAGTATGAGACAACAACAACAAATTAACATGCAAGCCTCCCTATCTCTACATCATGTTATACAAATAATGGTTCTTTAGTTACAAAATATATAAATATTTAAGACCATATGTACAGGACATTTACATTACTACATCCATTATTAAAGTTTATTACTATATATACATCTAGTAGGTATTATTCTTTAATATTCTTATAATTATTATTTGTGTTATCATTATTATTGTTAGTGTTATTAGTAGTAGTATTAATCAACTATAAGTAACTCTCAAAAAAACAAAAAAAAAACAAAAAACAAAGCATGTTGCAGAAGAGAAAACGGGACCATACCTGACGTTACTGTGCCTGAATGGTCAAGGAGCAGAGGCTGTCTGGCGCTCTGTCCTTGGTAAAGCAATGGAGAGCCGGCTATGCAGAGCACAAGGTTTAAAAGACTATTTGTACAAGGTGATAACGGGGCTAGCGAGCCAACACTATATTCCAGCAGCATTTGGATTCCACTGAGGTAAACAATGACACAGCTCGGAATCTAGCACGTAGCTTGCACTATCCCAATACAATTTCTTGTTTGTCCACATAGAATAAGTTTACTGCCCAGGGCTTGGATCACTGAGCGGCGACGTGAACAGTCATATCACTGTAGTTTGACCACTGGCCTTTTCCAGCTGGAATAGTTCAATCTCTCTGTAACATGGGGTTCACGCACAGACACGCACACATGTCATGTTATTTTACCTTGACCACAGTTTACGTAGTTGTCAAATTCTTCAGTGCTTCCTGGTACCATCAGTTGATCTCCATCAGCGTAAACACTCCTGTTGTGTAAGCCAGCTGAGCTTCCTCTTAGGATTAGATCATTCTGTGTAGGTGTACACAAACACTACATGGTGTAGAGTTGTGTAAGCTCACAAGCACAAAAAATAGGCCTTTTTTTCCCTCTTCAACCCCACCACTCACACACAAAAGCACACACACACTCGCACACATACACAGAAACTCTCTATTCACTCTCACTTTCAGCTGTCTCACTCTCACCTTCCCACTCCCTCTGTTCCCTCATCTCTGCTGCTTTACACCGTCTCCTTACCTTTCTCTCTTATATCTTTCACTCTCCTGTTCATCCCTCCCCAACTCCTTACTCTATATCTACGAAATTATGCAGTTTTTGCTCTTCCTCCTCTGGCGGGTATGCAGCTGGCCATGAATCGGTCCGTGAAGAGGTCCGTGATGGCCACCTATCCCAGAGGGACTGTAGCGATGGCGTCGCTCCTCGCTGTTGATGTAGCACAGCTGCACAGGCCGAGGGATTGGTTCTCCCATAAAATAAGCCTCTTCTTCCTCAGACTCGGAGGAAGAGGAGCAGCTAGAGCACCAGGGGTCAGCAGCTTCCATGTATCCATCGCCCCAGCATGGCCCGCCCAGGCTGACAGGTTGCCAGCCAGCATTCTGCAGGGTAAGATCAGAAGTGGTGCGGGGGCAGGGCCGGTGAAGCTGCTGCCTGTACCCGCCCGGGTCCAACCCGAACAACTCCCGTGCAGCATGACCAGCGGGGAAGCGATCATAATCCTCCTGAACGCGGCGGTAGGGCGGCTCCATCATTTGAGCAGGCCGGTCTGCCACCAGGTGCAAGGCGTTGTCAGAGCGAGAGCGACGAGAGCGTTTGTGGTGGCGGCCACTGCGGTGATGCCCGCTGCCGTTGTTTCCACGATGGTGTTTGCGGCGTCTGGGTTGTGGCTGCTGGTTCTGGGACACAGATTCCTGCCCGCTTATGCTTCGGCGGGGCATTCTGTCACTCATGGGAGCCATCCGCAGATTCCCACTGCTACCCATCACCCCGACACGACCTTTACCATCAAAGCCGAGCGGCTGTGGGCCATCCCAGTACTGCAGTGGGTAGCCGACTCTCAGAGGAGTGTACATGTTGTTGTTGTTGTATGGGCGGGAGGAGGACAGCGATTCTGTGCTGTGGAACTGGACTGAGGAGCTGAGGGTACCCATGTTGCTCTTTTCAGACACATTTACACCTGAATCCTTACTCAGGTCAGGCATGGAAAACCTTGACAGATGCTCCTGACGTTTGCTGACCCCATCTAGAGAGTTACCTGTCACAACAATAAAAAAATCAAAAATCAAATGTCAGGTTTTCATATCATCTCATATAAATTAACTTAACCTTAGGCTTTTTAACCCCATACCTGTAGCATTAGACATAGTTAGGGAGTCCATGGATCCACGAGGGGTCTGTTCTAGAGGAGTGAGGGGCTCGTTAAAGCTCATGGCATTTATAGGGTTCCTCCTGGTCAGTGGGGGTCTTCCATTTCTCTGGAATCCATGCAGACTGATACTTCTCTTGTCAGAGAAACCCTGATTCTGGCTAGACATCTCATTGAAGCTCATCTGGGTGCGCAGCTTGTTGGGTCTGAACTCATCCTGGCTGTGGTGCATCCAGTTTTCATTAAAGGAGTAGCCTCTCAGGGCAGCCATAGGGGTCCTCTTGGCATTCCCTTGTTCCTTTCCCCAGGAATCAGGCCTCTTTCCTGGGTTGGCAGGACTCTGGGCTGGTGGATGAGCATTTGCATTGGGATTGTAGCCTTGCCTAGCATTACACTGACCCAGCAGATGAATGGGTGTAGGGCTAGGGGAGGGATCCCGCTGAGGGCCTTCATAAGAAGGAGGGATGTAGGGGTCATCTCGGCTCATCCACACCTGGTTAAGGCTTGGGGCTCGACTCGGAGTGCGGCTAGGGGTGCGGTTAGGTGTCCTGCTTGGAGTCTGACTAGAAGTGAGGCTTAAGCGATCCATCTGACCAGAGAGGGGATCCATATCAGCAGACAGACGGTCGGGCATCGATGGAGGAGCTGACTGGCGGGGTTCGGTGCTTCGCCTATCCTGCTCGGCATTCCTGCGCTCCTTCTTTCCAATCTTGGTGCTGTGGCGGGACTCACGTGAGCGAGCACTTTGGAAGGCAGAGTCTGAGGAGTCAGACTCCTCTGGATCCTAAATTGTTAAAGTAAAAAATAGATATGTGAATAATTAGAAAACTAATATACAATAATTAACAGCGGGGATATAGATAACTAAATAAGAAGATGCTTCAGATGTATTTTCAATTTCCTTACCTGTCCTGCACTGCAGGACCGTGAACAGAAAATCTGCCCCTGCTTCGGCAGGAAGGGGCGTCCAAGAAGGGAGCGCTTGCAACGGGCACAGCAAAAACATTCCTCAGTTGCATGCCAGTGCTGTCCATCATAAGTCATCTGACCTTGGTCAATGCCTTTGATAAGATGGGAACGAAAACATTTTATCATTTTTAGTATCGACACATGATAAATAAAACATCACAGACTGATGTTAACCTTTAGCTATTAAGCACATTTTTTGTTAGATATGTTGATATGATGCCTAATTTTTATCCAATATGCTGCAAGGTACCATTTAAATTATGAGCAAACAGAGCTCTTTATCTCTTAAAGCAAAATATTTATGATTTCATGCCCATAGATGATTACTCAGTTTGTAAGATAGCATGAATTAATTTCACCAGCACTACTCCCCAGCAAGAGGAAGTAATCATCTTTCACAGCTTCCATCTGGATACAACATGGGAGCACCCTCTGAAACACACTCTTTCACTGTTACTGGAGCTTGGGATGATAATAACTATCCACATTTCACTGCGCTGAATCCGCCTCTCCACAGCTGTGGCACACAAGGCTTCCAGAGCTGATAAGAGTCACGCTTACAATAAAGGGCTGTTGGAGGTTTTTCCACAATGCAAGTACAGGAAAAGCATGTCTGTGTCTCTTGATAGCCATTCATTTATATATCAGAGGACTTGAAACAACAACGAAAGCATGTTTTGTACCTATGTGTTCTCCACATGCGTCACAGTACTCTGCATAAAGGGACTCGAAGCAGTTGCAGCAGTGTGGTCGTCCATCTTTCATGATGTAGCGCTGCCCGCCAAGGGTGGTCTCACACTCGTAGCAACAGAAATGCTTCATGTGCCAGTGCCTGCCCTCCGCCTCAGTGCACTCATCAGCAAAGATGATCTATATGATTAAGACATTACATTTATCAGCTAGCAGATAACACACACTATCTTCCTGTGTTGCTATCACGGATCTCAGGGTCCTATATTTTATTTGTGTCACGTCCTACAGTAGGAACCTTTTTGCCATACTAATCCTTAATAGGATCATCTACCTGAACCGTCATAAACTGGTAGGTAGGTTAGTAAGCTGTTAGAAATTCCACCAAAGCATGAGTGTTTTCAGTAACGAAGAGGTTAAAGTGTCTAGTGATGTATTAAATAAACCTCTGCTGTGTTAAAGTGTAAAACTCAGGCATATCTCAACTGAATAAAAGGGATGATCTAGGCATCCTTTGTGCCTGCATTTTACAATATTCATATAATTATTTCACTAAATTACCTTATAAAGAAACTAACTTAAAAGACACGTATGTGACATCAGATTTATATCTTCCAGTTAAAGATAATTAAACTGTTTAATCAAACTGAAATTCTCCTTCCAATACTTGCAGAGCACTGTGGCCTGACTTATTATTCAAGCCCGCTCACTATAAATTACAACGGACTTGCTGAGATGTGGCAAAGATACTGAGATATCTTTTCCCTCCAGACTGATTCCAACCCCATCCAAGTCTGTGAGCATGAACCATTTAGCCATTTCCAACCCTAAAGGGCTCCAAGCCCAGACAGGCGCACCTCATCACAGGCACAGCAGCGGGGTTTCAGCCTCTCGGCATGGTGCCGGCCACAGTAGATCTTGCCATCCTGGTGGAAGTATATGAGGTCCACCAATAGTTCCTCGCATGTGCCACAGACAAAGCACTGAGGGTGCCAGCATTTTCCATGACCTGCCCTTGCCGCAAAAACTACAATGTCCCCTCCATTTATCTGACCACCACACTGTAGGAGAGGAAAGGAAAAGAGAAGTAATAAAATTGAGTGAAAAGAAACAAAATCAAGTGAAAGGTGCGAAGGAAAGTGAGAGAGTCAGGTAGTGTCGGGAGAAAAGGCAGACAAAGAAAGAATAAAAACTGTAAGGTGTGAAAAGGGACAGTATGAAATGTTTTCAAGACTAAAGTGCTTTTATGAAGGATAATTAAAGATATTTGCTACATAGACGATGCCCATGCCCCAAGTCAGGAAAAAGTAGGTCATTATGTAAGGAATGAAAAGATGTTGGCTGTGTGGTTTACCTTGTCACAGACGGCCCCATTGATAGTTAGGGGGAAAGGACGGACGTTGCCTCGGCCCAGGTTATCTTTCTTCCGTTGGTTGCTGAACAGCTTAAGCTCTCGTTTCTCTTCCTCGTCTAGTGCATTACAATATCGTACCTGAAACAACATGACTCATCATTAAAACGGAAACGCTACCTAACCTCTGGAAATCACAAGAATGAAGAAAAATCTACATGTATTACTCAGAATTCTGTTGTGTAGTTTTACCTCATTGTCATGTGGTGGTAACTGGTGAAGCAATTGCTTGATGCGGTATTTCTCTCCAGGGCTGTTGATATAAGGGACCTTCTCCTCTGGTAAGCAGTTATAATACTGATGCACCTGAAACAAAGAAAATCAAACATGTGGTTCTGCTCCTGCGTGACCTCTCAATTTCAAAGTGTGTTTCAGCACATTTGACAAAAGGTAAATTAAATATTCACTACCCATTTTTTCAGTGTGTTTAGTCTCAACTAACCCTGTTATAAATATTCTACGTGTTTTGTTACAAAATACTTGATTATGTTAGTTGCTAACCTCATCTGTCTGCTGTTTGGTGCTCATAACAACTTGGAAAGTCAGAGAAAATGTTTCCACATAATTTGCCAAATTCTTTACATCACAAACAAAAGCATGATGGATGAAGTAAATATATCTGTTTGGAGGTTAGAAAGTTTTGATTTTTGATACAAATTGTATATAGCACACAATTCTTTTTGATTTTAATTTGTACTACAATATAAGGTTTTAACAATTAGTTGTTCTTTACATCAAGTGACATAAATTACTGTGCAAAGGTCTTGAGCCACCCATAATTCCTTCATATTTTCTTCCAAAGGGCCAGACTTTGTTCTAACTTTTAAAGTGGTTCTCCAGGCTTCCTGGAGTTCTTTCAGAGGGTTTTTTGGACACTGACTGCTTTTTCACTCATTTCCAGTCCAGTCCTCGTACCTCATCATTTTCAGAGAACTCTTTTTTGTTTGTTGAACCACTTAACACTGACCTATAAATCATTCAAGCTTAAAAAAGGCACCCGATTCAGGTTATGAATCAGTCTACACATAACAGCAACTTAGTAAAGAACCAATTTTAAATCGCATCATCGGGCATTTGGAGCTTTTTGAAAAAACACATTTCTTTAGTCAAGTCTCCAAACCATGCCAAAGGTAACACCGTTCGACACATATAAACTGTTGTTGGTATTTTTGCACCAACAATATGAATCCCAGTTATTAGCCAAAAACTTGACTGGCATGGTGTGCAGTGTGTCCTTAAAAAATCTGAGGAAACCAGACAAGTGCAAGAGAAAAGAAGGAGAGTCAGTCCAAAAGAAAAAAAAAATTACAGCAGATAAACAGTAACTGAAAGTCATGTCCTTAAGAAAAAAGCGGGGAAAAAAAAAAGAAATCCAGCAAAGATCAGACGCAAGACTTGAGAGGTGTGTCTGGCAATTGAGTCTTGACAGGATGGTTGTCAAGAAGCTGATTAAACAAGAACTGGACTGAAAATCAGTGACAACAGGTCTTATGGAGTGATGAATCTAAATTCTAAATTTTGTTTCAAAATGTCATCAATATCTACAGAGAAGGTCAAAAGAGAGGCACCACAGTGAGCTTCTACAGCCATCTTTAAAAACACAGTGGAGGTTCTGTCTTGGTTTGGGATTGCATTTTAGCATTTTAGCCAGTGGTGTTGGGGGTCAAAACTGATGGATGAATGCAGAAAAGTACCATCTGGTTTTGATCCAGCATTCAAAAAAAATCTGGAAAGCATCTGGTTGGCAGCAGCTTCATTTTTCAGCATGATAATGATCCCTAACACACTGCCAAGTAAAAGCACACCTGGATTAAAAAAAAGAAAAGAAAGAAACTACACAGAATTGAAAAAGACCATCAGTCATGGATTGGTCTCACAGACCTCAATATTATTGAAGCAGTGTGGGATGATCTTGACAGAGAAGGGAGCAAAAAGGCAGCCAATATTCAAAAAAGGCTGTGAATGTCCTTCAAGAACCCAGATAAACTTTCCCTGCAGCCTAAATAAATTAAACGAAAGTTTGTCTAAGAGCGTTCAGACTGTGTTGAAGAATAAAGGTGGTGACAGCACATATTGATTTTCAAGCTTCTTAGAATTATACAAACCGTTTTTGTTGACTTTATTTATGTACTGTAAAATTTACTGTATTCTTATCAAAATATAAAGAAATAAATTCCCTTAAGACTTTTGCACAGTACAGTAGATGAGTTTGAACAGTTATTTAAAAGCAGTAACTATGATAAGCTAAATAAAGCAATTACATACTGAAAATAGCTTTTATAATGTAGCGCCTGTTTTGTTTTGGTATTTGAGCTTAAAACCACATGAACACATGAGACTGAACAATCTGAAGACACCAGGAATTCATATTCAGTGCAGCTCTGATAAGAGTGAACCACAATAGTGAAGATGGGCAGAAAAAGAGCAAGAATAAAATAGTCACGTGATCCACTGTAAATATAAAAATATTAAATGGAAACTACTGTACTAATTTTTAAATTCCTATTTCTGTTCTTGAACTTTCATACAGTACTTTGTATGGGTCAGTTCAAAATAATCTTTATTTAATTTGGACTTTTCTATGATGGAAATCCTCAGTTCACCCTTCATCTAAAAACATTTTTAGTTCTGTTCCTAGTTCCTTGAAGACAACTTTCTTCTGCTTGGCTGGTGCTCACAAATAGATGGTTTAAACAGCCGATGGGTTGGGGTTGCTGTGCTCACAGCTGGAACTGTGTGTCTGAGATGACCATATTGAGGATATCTACTCTTTTTGACATCATACAGGAAAGAGTAGAAACTGATCATTTAGTCTGAAGCCTGAGGTTGTGGCTTGTACAGATTACAACGATTAATTTGAAACTTTGGCTATGATTGATCTGCGAATTCCAATTATAAAATTATGATAGATAGAAAAAATAAGTATAATTTCTTTATTTACGTCAAATTTAGTATATTTTAAAGCTGGCCAATACAATAGCATCCAAATATCAACAATTTGTCCATTATACAGAGGTAAAAGTTGGTTGATTTACATAATGCACATTATTTCACTGATTCATGGAAGATTTTGTTATGTCTTGCCCTTGGAAGTTGGTGTCTGGAATTGAAAGTGTTCAGCACATTGAGATGTGTGCTGCTGCTGCAGGCACAACCTTGAACAGCACCAGGTTCTTTAAATTTTCAGCAGCTAATATTCGCATTGCTTAAAGGAAATCTTATACTTGCACTGCAATTATAATTCACGATGCAGTAGCACTTGCTATCCGTCCCCTGAACCGTCTTTTGTAATTAAATGTTAGCCAATGAAAAAGAGAAAAAACCTTGAACGGTGTTTGAGAAGTAAACACTGAAAGGATAGAAAGCAATCTTGTTACTTGTCTCTGATTTTCAACAAAACAGGCTTTCACATAAAGTGGTTCAGTGTTCAGTGCAGTGTAAAGATCTATTTTACTGAAGTTTCTGCAGATTCAGTTTACTTAATCAGTAGGGTGGAGAGTGAGAGGGAAAGGTAGTTCTTCTCTGAGTGTTGCCCGTCACACTCGTGTTTTCCTCTGTGCTGAGGAGGGTGACACTGATTCTTATGAAAGTCAAAATCATTTGTGTTGAACCACTTTTCTCTGAGAGCTGTCTCTCAACTGTGCAACAGGTAGACTTAAAAATATTAAGCACATCAACGAATTATCACTTTCTTCAAAATTTCTTTGTTAATTAGGAAGCAAAAATACTTTAAATCAGGGATGAAACTTCCCTTTCAGTCAGTGTAAAGACATTTAACTACACATTTAATCCCATCTCAGTTTTTCTAAATCTAAATCTAGAAATGCTGCTGTAGTAAATGAATGAAGTCTGTCAGCATGACTCTTTTGGCTCAAGTTGTAAGAAATAAATGTGTAAAAATGACAGAAGAAGTTCTGATAGCTGATAATGCAGACTGTAATTATAAAATGTAAAATTGATTTTTTTTTTGTTAATGAACAGAATGTCCTTTCTGTTAATTAATTGTTTATTACTTACTTACTTACTTAGGTATATGAATAGCCAATAAGGGGGTGTTTATCAGTAGCAAACGCTGAAATTTATGCCTTCATTCACATTTTCCAAAGCCGCTCAGTGGGCCAGATTGAAGTCGTTGGCGGGCTGATTTTGGTACTGGGGCCCTTGGGTTTTATATCCCTCCTTTAAATGGTTTAAACGTGATCCATTTCATACAAATTTGTATAGGACTCCAGCTTATTTTCATTACTGGTTGCCATGTTGGACCAAAAATTGCATTGTCTCCATGTTGCTCATCTTGTCTGGTCCAAAATCCACAGGTAAACAGGCAATCGCAGCTCGGAAGCAGGAACAATTGATCTTGAGAATAAATGCAAAATTGATAAACTAACTAATTAAACTAGCAATTATTCAGCTCTGAATTTACTGGAATCTGTATCCCACCAAATCCTTTTTTCTTTTTGTTTCTTTCTTTTTTTTTACCCTAA
>VVHJ01052770.1:28770-49546 GCA_015107715.1 Tylochromis polylepis
TAAAAATAAACTTTTTAAAAAAAAAAAAAAAAAAAAGCAAAAACATCTGTTACAACAAATATTGAAAAGATCTTTTGTTAAAAAAAAGTTCATGCCTCCCATTCAATCCTGATACAACAAAACATTTTTGAAACAATAAATGTTTTCAGCTGGGGAATTTGAGTCCTGACAGCTTGACGAACTATGCTGCGAAATTATGATTGTCTTTTAAAATGCAAGTCGCTTTAATTGTACAGAGAGAAATCAGATGTGAAGAGCTTAAAATTCATTACGTTCAAGTGTATTAAAAAAAGAAACAGGCAGCTTCAAATTGCCTGCACCTCCTGTTGGATGACAGAGGCTGCAGCCTCTTTCAGCATCCTGTCAAGATGGCTGACTGGAGAAAATGACTGTTATCAGCCCATCCTGTCATCTGTTAACAGAGCACTAGGAGGCCTGTTGCATTGGAGTGCTTCTCATACTAAATAAAGACAGAAGTGTTTATACCGAATATAGTTGAACACAACCGTGCTTATCTTATGTCAGAGCCGACAAAAACAACAGGCAAAAATAAAAAATGACGAGGAAATATCCCCTGGATTTGTGGAGCCGATTGCATTAGCTTGGTCATGCATGCAATTAAAAGGCATTTAAACTGCAAATGAGTCCAGACAGAGAATTGTGAAACTGGTACGCATAAACACGCTGCCACACATTTCCAATTAGATTCATCCAAACATTCACTGACTCAAATTACTTCCAGTCCTCTGGGTTTAAATTTGCTAAGTTACACTAAAAAACAGAGCAAACTCAGGCTTAGTGCGCCTAAAAGACCACTCAATAGTCATCATGTTTACTCGATACTGATCAGTGAAACGGCTTTTTGAAAATGAATCCGCCTATATATTTGAAAATCTTGTACTTTAAACTCATCACAGAGCATTTCAACAGTTCACAAATCTTTTGCGGCTTCACATCTGTTCTTCAGACAATGCAATCAACTAATCAGTGTGTGGTTGCTTTTCATGATTTCAGTCATGGTTGTCATTCTGTCTGACTCTCAATTTGGTTTCTACACAAAGTCAGATTAACACTGACAGCTGTAAAATGTCCTTACGATTATTGCTCCCTGAAATGCTTGACAGCATAGCCTTAGTCATTTGTAAGTCATCCCTGCCCTTCTCCTCACTCTAACCCATGAAGGGGATTTCAAACAATGATGATATGTTGTCGTGTTTTCAGATCAGTGAATTTTCCAGCTCAGGATTACTAGGATAGATACTTTATTATCCAAATAATTTAATTCTCTTGACCGACTCGGTTCAATTCGATATGGTCTGGCTCTATTGGACAACAACAGAGAATATTTAATGAAGTACTTATTCACGTCATAGTTTGTTTGTATCTGTAACTATATACCTGCTCAGGACTGAGGCCAGGGGGAACCCAAGCATATTCCTCCAGTGCACATCCAGAGTCATCATCAGAGGTGGAATTCCTCTGGAAATCGTACATCAGCTTGGTGATGGTCTTCTCCATCTCCAGAGACATGGCTGTCACAACATGCTCCACTACCCAAACCGCTTCAGTGGATACAGGTATTCCTGTGAAGGAAACAGGCAGGAGAATGAGGGTGAGGCAAAAAGTGACCCTTTAAAAAAATTTTTTTTTAAATGTAAACTTCACAGTGGTAGAAGAAGGTAGAAGATCCACAAAGTCAGTAGAATTAATAGCAAGTCAGTGGGATCTTTGTACCAATCTTTTAGAGATAAAGTTTGGAGAGCCCCAGAGTCAGTGGGATTGATCTGCTGGGGGTCATGGCTGGCTCTGCAAGAGTCTTCAAATCTGGCAATCCATCCAATATAAATATTTCAGTCTGTAAGTGGTGTACTGACCAACAGCTTAAAATTTTAATCAGGTCTGTGAAACACATTCAGAATAATTTATTCCAAAAAGACATTTACACAATATCAAAGTTGCTCGCCAGTCCCAGGACATTATTATCAGCAGACAGTGTTTCATCTGCATTTACTGTGTTACTTAGAGGTATAGATAACAGATCAGTTCAATCTTCTCCTCCTCCTTTCTGTTTGAGAGGAGAACAGCTGCACACATTACTGCCACATGAATAATTAACAGCAGTAAAATCGCCTCCACCAGCAAAGTATGAAAATGAAATGCAACTCATTTCGCAGGATATTTAGTGAGCCGGCAATGAGCACAGGATGGAGGTGTGTTTACATCTCGTGGATTGTTATTTCAAAAGTTGACGAGTGGAGAGATATTACAATTAATTAATGCAAATTGGGAGAAACGATTGTTCTTTCTAACATTGTCTGTATCTCATATAAAAAATGAGAAACCCATTGTGTTGCAATTAAATAGTGCCGTCTGACCAATGTGGACATGTACATAAAGATGAGACAGCAGATGACACATTTGTTCTGTGTCTGTAGGTCATGCATCAAGGTCATAGCAGTCCAGTGAGGAAAACAACACTAGATGATGGTCGTGGGAAAGTGTGAACAAGCCCTGACATTTGTGATTCAAAATGATTTTTAACAAACTATGATACAAGTCTTCTCTGGTAATTTCAGAGAGCAACACCATTTCCTGCAGATTAGAAATCACACAAAAACACATCTTAAGCAGTGGCCAAGGAACAGCAGACATTTCTACCGAGTGAGCCAGTGAGTCAGCCTCCATCCAAGCAGAGCTGAGTACTGTTTATCTCTCTAAGATGGGTGCTGCTGATTTCTTTGTGAAGAGAGATCGCAGGTATGTAACCTTGAGCCCCTAGCCTGGCCCGAGGCTGTTCGTCATTAGTGCATGGAGGCTGAGTGAGAGTGGGCCTGCTGGGTAACCTGCAGCCTGTTGCTCCAGACAGGCATCACTTCAAATGTGATATCCACTGGCAATGTGAAATCACATCAGTGATTCGGTGCTGAATTTTAACAAGATTCTGTCATTATTATTTATATGGTGACAAATTCCCTTGAGACCATTGTTTCTATTGTCAATATTAAAGTGTCATTCATACTCGTAGTCGTATGAGATTATTGATCATATTGATATGGCAGTCAATATACCACATTGACTGCCATGAGTTGTTTCATTGTTGTTTTTTTTATGGTTATTTTCTTTTTTAAGTGGCATCTACAGTCACATGTGGCGTCATTTGTTGCACATTACTTTTAAGGGTCAGCTGGTCACTGGTGGACAGCCCAGGTCCTGGTTGCCTAGGTAGGTAACCCTCTAATGTATTAACAGCCATTGAATGGAATGACTCACTCAAAGGCTCTGGTATTTAGTACCCTGTCATATGTCAATCATGGGTATCCTGTGCGTTCAAAAGTCTATCTCTGGACCCCCACATTTTTGCACTGCCACCGTTTTTTTACCCACTGACTTTCTGTGGTCTCTAGTCACCACGTCGCTGCAAAATTGCTTCCTGTGTGTGACTGCAGCTTTATCAAAAGGCAAGTAGACTGACTGGAAAATCAAAGGGGAACAGATATAGTTCAAAGTTAGCAAGATGAACTAATCACTAAGAGGTTCAAGAAAACTTTATACTAAAAACATAATAGACAGTATACAAAAGAAAAGCAACGCAGAGGTGCTCTGGACCTGTAACCTTTCTAATGGCCAGCAGGGGGCAACTCCTCTGGTTCTAAAAGTCTAATTTTGTAGATGTTTATGAGTAAATGACCCTTTGGCTCTCTTAATATATGACCCCAAGAAAACACTTTTCTGATGAATTTAGGATTTCATCTGCTAGTTTTAAGTTTTACTGAATACAATATGATCTTAAATTGATAAATAACAGTCCCCACTAGAGTCAAAAAGAATAAGGCAGGTCTGCTTTGTCATTGACAAGTTTCCATATGAACAGATGGTGCCATTAGACCGCTATGCCAGATCTACCTTCTTGCTTGTCTAGCTTCTAAACAGCATGATGCCAGTGGAGGTTTCACACTGTGACTTCACTAACCAATGACTGAGATCACAATAGCCAGGTCTGTCTTTTTTTTTTTCTTTTTCTAAAAGTCAAATGAAAGTTTATTACCTGGAAAGAAGCAATGACAGCTCTGTTATAACTGTAAGGAAAGTAGCAAGCACTCCAAGTAGTCATAGTGCCTGGCCAAGGATTAGTGGAAAAATATAAGTATTTTATATTTTAAAAATGTATACATTTTTTGTTAATTAAAAAACAAAACAAAACAAACAAACAAACAAAACAACAACTATAGAGCTCATTCCAATGTTCTATGCATAAAATATACATCAGCAAGACTGAGTCACTGTGATGACATGCTGATTGTTTCTGGTTTTGATGTTTTTAAGTGAACCTCTAACCCCAAAGCAGTATACATGGCTGCTGATAGCGCTTTCAGTTAATCTTATGGGCCTCGTGTCAGTGATTTGTTTGGACACGTAATGAACACCTCTGAGATCCTGATCTCTGAGTTATCTAAAGAGAGACTGGCTTGGTTCAGCCAAGTATGTCATAAAGACTGAAGGCAGGGGGAAACACAGCTAGCCTTCATCAAATGAGGAATAATATGACTTCCCACAGCTCCAATATTACCTTAATTACATGTTGTGTCTTCTAAGCTAACAAGGCAGCCATAATTACACAACAATAAACTGAGTTTTACTCAGATTTTACAAACATGTGCAGAGCTGAAAGTTCAGAAGAGTTTTAAGATTTTGATTCTGTTCCTTTATTTGTGTAATGAAAGCCTAACAATGACTCCAGTGTGTACAAGTAAACAGCTTATATTTTAAATATTAAATACAAAACATACATAAGCCTTTTTTTTTTAAACAAGCAATAGTGATCCTGTTTCTCTGTGCCCAGTATTTGCGCTGCTGAGGAGCATTTGGGATTCATTTTCCACACACAAATTGTTAGATTGAGAGGACGACAGCGTCACTGTTCGCACCAGTGCTTCGATTAATGGTCCCTTCACACTCTACTTATTAAGATGTACTGTAAGTCTCTACTGTGCATTATTAAACAAAGACACAATGTCCAACTGTTTGACAACACAGTGTGTTGTCTTTACACTCTAACTTTTGACTGAATGCACATTCAGCTGGTACAGAAGGCTGCTGATGAGTGTGTGACTTTTTGACGTAATACACACTCGCCAGGCCGACTGGTTAGTCATAGCACTCTCCTCCGTTTTTCCCCAGCAACACAAAGAGAGAGAGGAGAGACGAGTTGTGAAGTTCTGTTTCCTGGAGGAGGCAACTTCGGCATTATGCATTTTCAGAAAAAAAAATGGGTAATGTATTTAGAGACGAAATAAACATTTTAACACAGTTTTCTATTATTTTTTTTTAACTTACATGTAATTGCCTTCTAGGCTGTGAAGATTTATTTATTGTGCCCGCATTCACATGCCTTTGTAAATATTCCTAACTCTTAAGAGAGTACTCTAATGGCTGATTTTGCTGATTGCTCTATTTTATGGAAAATTGTGGAAAATTACCATGTACTGCAATCATTGTTTTCCACTTCAAAACATGGTGCTAATCTTTTTTTCACTACAAATATATTAACAGCTTATTTCAAGAGAAAGTACAATGTTTAAATGTTTCTAAACCATTTTCATAGATGTGTATTAAGCATTAAAGTGGCCCTATAATGGGTTTCTTAGATTTTAACTCCTAAAGCTCTGTTTCAGATCACAATAAGAGAAGGTTACCCTAATGTTGTCATCTCAGTCACACAGCTCTGGCTGTGAGAGCAGAAGAAGCCCCACCCACCTCCTGTTCAAACCTTCTGTTTTGCAAGGCAGCCAATCAGAAGAAATGCTCCTGTCCCTTTAAGGCTGCCTACTTCAAACAGAGGATGAATCAAGGGGCTGCACTAGCCCCTCTGGGATAAATAAAGATTATTGTGGTTGGTCTAGTAGAGTCCAAGGCATAAAATAACAACCTGGAAATGAGCATAATAGGTCTACAAATACACCACAAAGCCCACTTAAAGTACGTTTAGTGTTATTTAGGTTTGAGGGTTTTTAAGTATATAGGTGTTAAAGGGCTTTTGTAATTAACAGTGTGTGAAAATCTGAGGCAGAAATGACGTGCCATACAAGATCAAGAGATTCCACAACTAATCGATACACTTTCAATGAAATAGAAAGAGGCAATTAGAAATTAGTCACGTTGTAGGAATAATCATTACATTAATCCTACAATGTGACTTTGCTGACTTTCACTATAACACTATATAAAACATAAATGGTGCAATATGGAGCCAATTAGATTAAAACATATATAGAGAAAACAAACTAAAATAAGTACTACATTTTCTTTACAGTGAAATGTAAATATCTTGTATTGTCATGCTTCCACAATCCCACAATGATTCACATTTGTAGTATACTTAAAAAAATAATGGTCCTACAAAAAGGTTTTGCGCTTTACCGAAGAAGGTTTGCTGTGGATTAAAATCCCTTAGTGTCATTGTGAGTGTGACAATAGCTTTCTCTTCACTCTCTGATGATTTCAGTCTGTGATTGGTGAAGCCCCAGGCCGAACAGAGCTGTTCAGAGTCATTTCAGGTCTTTTGGTGACCTCCATCGCTGGTCTTCTTCTTAAAAGGTCAGAGTTTGTGAGGACAGCCTGCACTGCGCAGAACTACAGCTGTGCCATACTCCTTTCATTTCTAAATAATTTATTTGGGGAGGTTCACTGAGCTGGAAATGTTCTTGTATCCATGCCCTCACTTGAGCTTGTCAGATTTATTGTGGACTGTATCAGACTGACACACCTTGGCACCCACAACAGCATCTAAAATCTGGTGGCTGCATCTGTGATCATTTGGAGCTTCATAATAAATACAGGGAATACTAATGCAAACAAGTGTTTCTTATTGGTAATTCATTAGGATAATGAAGCAGAGATATTATCACAGTGATCAAAAAAGGCAACTTAATTCCACATTTATTAAATGTTGTTAAACTGAGTGTGTGTGTGTGTGTGTGTTGGTGTGTTGGGGTGGGGTTGTTATACTGGCAATGATACATAGAAATATAAATATCAGATAATGATGCATGTTATTTTAACCAGGTGCAGCAGCAAGTGTACAGAAGAGAAGACAACTCAGCTGAAGTGTACCAAAGAGAGGCTGCAGTCAGCCAACTGTAGGTCATTTGGAAAAACTCTGCAAGTTGCCATAGCAACCAATTGGTGTGCAAAGTCTTCAACAACACCCATCCATGAGTGTCTGTAGAAATGTAGGGCCATGATTTTATTGATTTAATTATAACGTACAAGAATGGAGAATCTCCCCCTTCACTATATTTTGTCTTAAGTATGTTGACATTATTAAATAATGGACAAGGCACACTGTGGTTGACTCTTAAATCATCACTGAACCTGAATTTAGTTTTTCTATAATTTGCCTCTCCTTCACTCGAATCCAATTAGCAGAGCCTTCATTTACACATAAATTAACTGAGATTAATCAACATCTCTTTGCCAGAGGAGAGAAGATCTTCACAACAAATGGGGTAATTCTGAGAACAAAGAGAAGAGGCTCGACGCACAATAGCTTCAATATTGTTGAGAGTAGCGTCTCTTGAAAGCATACGTTATCGGGAAACCGAAGGAAAGAGGCAAGATACAAAGAAACGAGATAAAGGGCTGTAGATGCGGTGTTAAGAGCAGTGCTTTTCCTTTTTCACGTGTCATGCTTCACCCACCTCCCTCCTTCCTCCTCCCATCCTCATGTGCCTCTGACAGGCTCTGTGTGGGTGTGCATGAGAGAAAGAGGAGAGGGAGTGATGGAGAGAAAAAGCTCTTATTTATGTAAAAGCTGACATGAGAGGAGGGGCTCAGCTGAAGCACAGAGCCTGACCGAAGCCCTGTTAACCCTTCGCAGTCAGAGGAATGCCAATTAAAATCGACTACCTCCATGTCGGCGAGAAAAATGCAAAGCTGACTTTTAATCTCTTTATTTGTTACTGACGTACAGGATGCCAAGAGTAATTACAATTTTACATTAGCTAACAAATTCCCCGCCTCTTTATGTTTACAATCCTCTCTTTAAAACAACAAGCTTTTAATGGATCTCTTCATATTCGAGATATTACTCTGAATATTAGATCTTACAATCTGAAAAAAACTGTGAAGATTCTTAAAGTGAATGCAATCACTCCCTTAATACACAAAATCAGGACAAAAGAGGCTTGTAATTGTCTCAACAGCATCTTGATTGTCAGCTACCATCAGTGCTGTATGCAGACAATTATGTCATTGTAAACAAACAGTGTGCAGAATTATAATCCCAGCATAAAGTAATTAATCACTTTTGCCTGTTGTGGCTTCTGCTGCAGTGTTTCAGCAAACTGTTCAGGGTTTAGGAACACTGTTAAACCCCTAAATATGTGCTTGAAACAATCAGTAAAATCAGATGCAACATATCCTCTCCTCTCTTTTGGTAATGGCAGCACTTTACCACTTTCAACAGCATCACGTTCTCAAAGACTCAGCACATCCGATTAAATATTAAAGGGCAGAGTACAGTGGGAGGTTTGAAGCTTGCTGTTCATACATTTTCTGTATGTGTGTATATATACTAATATGTTAAAGAATGGGTAGTGGTTTAGTTAGCCTCTTTCTGCCAACACACATAAGACAATACCCCGGGAGGGTCGTGGCACACAAATACACAAATTGGCAAACTATATGCAGTAGAGGCCAGTTATGGAAAATCTGAAACACATCTCAGTGTTATCAGCCAGGCCTCATTCATTTACCCATTCATTATACGGATACTGCTAAGGTGGCACAATTATGCAGATACCAAGTGATGAAAATGCAAAATGCAAAACTGAGTCTGCCAACAAAGAACCACTGGCTTGCGTTTGGCCATATTTGTTAAGTAGTCACGCAAATTTGCCTAAACAGCTTTGCTATTATTTTCCTACTTCAGACATCTTGTCTTAGCTCTTTCAACATACACGAGGAGGACATTCAAAGATTGCGTCTCTTTGTGTCACTAATAATTTCCTAGTTTCCCTCATACTTGGGAGTTCTTTGGTAATTATCTGCCCAAGGCCATCGCATGTCTAGGTTTAAAACATGGAGCTGTAGGAACTGGACAGTAGAATGTAGTTGTAAATTTAAAGAGTAAAAAGGTAGCTAAATAAACTATGCTATCAGTTTGTTGGTTTCATCCATTGACATCCGGATCCTACAAACTTGCACCCAGTGCTGCACTGTGAAACTAATTTGGTTGCTCATCTCACTCCTCACTTACGTAATCAGCTGATATAATCAATTTCACGGGACCACAGATGGATGAAATCTGGTATCGTCCTCCTCACCTCGACCAGCTTCCTCATGCAAATAGCTTTTCAGCGGCTCGGCAGGTATAGTTTGGTTTGGCACTGACTGAGCGTGTTCGGTTACACTCAAAGACGCAAGAAGAACTCTTACTTGTGTTGAAATCAGCCACGACGTGATGTCCTTTCACAGACACTTAACTGCACTCAGACAGATTCATGGTGACACAACAAAGCACTTTTGGCAGGACTGAAATAGTAACCTACTGCTCCACTGATGCTGGTGTGTGTGAGCCTCCCTGCTGGACTAACAACAGCCCAAAATGTCAACCCTTGGCCTCTTTCCCCTCCCCTGCTGACCTCACTGTTATCCCTGATTAATAATAAAGGGTTATAGACACATACACACATATACAATAGTCTGTTCGCACACATTGAAGATTCTTGAACGCACAGCCTTTCTACCGTGTCACCCAGTGACGGGGGGAATTATCTGAAGCAGCAGGAAGCAAGTGTGCCAGAGCACAGTAACCTTCCATAGGGGATAATGGCACGGCAACAGGTTGTCATGAGGTAAGCGTGGCTGTGCAAATACAGAAACTCTCTTAGACATATACACTCAATGAAAAGGAAAGCCTCAGCATGGTAACTGGGCAAGAGGCTTCAAAGGAAATGTGTTTTTTGTTTATCTAAATGTAGGTACACAGATGCAGAGGATGACAAGAAGGCAAATAAGACTTTTTTTTCAGATTAGCTCTCACTGGGAATAAACAGTTGGAAAAAAGTCTTGAAAATGCAGTCTTTCAAGTTATTTCAGCATCCTTCATTCCTCCATCTTGTTTCTTAAACCACACACAGACAGACAGGGAGGTGTGTGTGTGTGTGTGTGTTTGTGTATTCAACGGCTCTCTGAGGCCTGCGTGAAGAATCATCATCAAGGACACTCATAAAAACAGCCAACACACTGCTAATTCTCATCTCCGGATAGAAGCTAGAAATTGTGAAGAGAAGTTTATGATTTTACCGTTGAACGACTGGTGGCTGTCAATTTGCCATCCATCCACAATTATGTAACCCTTCATTTTAATAACAAACGGCTCTTGTAGTGCCAATCAGCTCATAATCCAGTTATGAGGATTAAATTCTTACTGCAGCTTATTTGGATCAGGACTAACAAGAAATTAATTGAAAGGGGCTGACCCTATAGGAATAATGCTCTGCAGTTCAGCTGGCAGAACAGACTGAGAAAAGCTCTGAGTAAGTGACAATACTGGTGATATAATTGGGAACATAACACACACTCAGACTGGCTGTTTGCATTTTTCACGCAGTGTTGTCATCAATAGCTGGAGGGACAGGATTTTCATGTGCCGAAGCTTTGGATCCTAGAAAGTACAGGCGACTAGACCAAAATGCTTAAAATTAAAGCAAATAAAGCACCCTCTCTCTCTCTTTCTCCCTCTCTCTCTCTCTCACACACACACACAGTTCATTTCCTTGATGTGCTAATTGCTGGAGGTGTGTTTCTGAAATCCAAAGTAGGACTCTTTTACCTACAGATGCACAAAATTTCACAAGAACCTGAAAAGCTGTAATTAAAGGGTGACACATTTCTGCTCCTCTCCCACTGTGTGTGGGATGGCCTGAAATAGAATTGCAGGGTTTCAACAGGCGAATCACACTCTACACCGCTGCACAGGCACCATCCGGCAACTCGGGGAATGGAAATGGATACTGCCCGCATCCTCGTATTTGTTGGAATTTTAACGAATGATCAGACAGACAGGTGCGACTGGGTATGATGACAAGCAGAGCTGAGGAGCGATGGGCTGCCACAGGCGCAGTGACTCTGATGTCGCGATATATATATATAAACACACAAAGTGAATCAGTCTCCAGACCGAGCCTGTGACCTGTGTAAGCGGGGCAGCTGGGCGGGCAGTGGCGCATGTTTTCCCTCAACAGCTGCTGGTGATTCATAAACTGAGGCTAATTCCTGTGTGTGATGCCATTTACATCATTTGCCTGAGGGTGTACTCTTTAATATGGGACCGTTATTATTCCACAGTGCCTTGTGTTGCTGGTGGGGTAGAGGGTACATGTGCGCTATATCTGTGTTGCCTTGTATTTGTTTGTCTGTGCATGTGTGTGTGTGAGAGAGTGTTAATGTGCCTGTGCGAGTATGTGAGAACGAGAGAGAGCGAGAGAACACGAGAGAAAGAGTCTGTTGCTATGCACTTTTACACGTCCTCCCACTGGTCTCTTCACATGAAAAATCATGGCAGAGAGGAGATGAACACACATAGCTGTGCCATTTTCCTGTGATGCAATAACATTTTAGCCATAAAAGCACTGACAGCTACAGCGGAGCGTCAGAGGTCGGCCAGATCCCAGAGCCGTCTTGATGCTGTGAGGGAATAGGGCTTGAACCCCTTTAAATTGCTTGTTGTTTTGCCGGATTGCTCCATTACTACAAAGGATTCCAGGGTTAGAGCAACGAGGAAGTCACTGCTGTGTTTTATTGTTGAGTCAAGGCAGTATGTAATTTTGCGGTTTAACCTAAGGAGGGGAGTAATGTTATACTGGCTATTATGTAAGTTCTGAGTTACGTAACAGTTCACAAACTAGGTGCATGTATGACTGAAACAATTGTCCTTTCTCCCACTGACTGTAAACAACGCAATGTGCAAAGTTTCCATGAAGAAAACCAATACCCTTCTCAAATACCCATGTGCAAATACTTTGAAACAAGTTTTTTTTTTTTTTTTTAATTAAAGTTCAGGAAAAAGGTTTGGTTACAATTAAGATAATGCAGTTAGGGGCTGGTCACCTTTGTTAAACGTATATTTTTTCTCGACCAATCTCGTCAACCCCTTCCCTCTCCGCCCATCTTCTAGTTTTTTGGGGGTTTTTTTGGGGGGGGTAATGCTTTTGACCCTCAAATGACTGACACTGTCATTTTTTTGTTGGGAGAGCAGTAAATGTGCCAGAGTTAACTGAAATTGTGTACATTTGGACTGCAGCTTTATTGGCTTCAAAAACAAGTTCAGCTAAAACGGTCCAACACTGCAGATTAAACACTACTCAGAGAGGAACTTGACATGAGAGTATACTGATTTAATTGTAGTTCCCTTAAAAAAAGCAATTTCATCGTGTTACTTCTTTCCTGTGTAATTACCCCAGTGTTATTATGCAACCTACAGCTATGCTCATTGGGTTACGACCGGTGCTGACAACGGCACACATATGAAACACCAGTATATGTGCACCCCTAATGGGATAAATTATATAAGATGAAATATGTTTAAGGCCAAGAAAGAAAACCCTTTTGTCTTTCTAAAACTGGTTGGTTATGATGCTACGACACTCTATGAATTTAAAAATCTTGTCGCTCCCTCCAGAAATAATGTTAAAAATCTCAATATATTTCCATAATCTCCCTTTTACTGGCAGCGAACTAGCCGCAATGTTTTTTTTAAACCGACGCAGAAGGGCTGACGAATGTGTGGATGCTGCCATATGGGAAGGATTTACTTCTCTCAGTGCATGTGTAAAGTGCTGTCCATACGAAGAGTCGTCTTTTCATGTTCAGACCAGGGCTGGGTTGTGTGAGTGCTTTACAACGTTTTGGATCACTTTCTCAGTGCAGCTGCGATTAATTAAGTATAAGTGGTACACTGGAGAGTAAATCACATCTTTTCACGCTGGTTTCCAGCAAATAGTTGGTGGGACACTGAGGTTTGATCTGGGCTGAGTGTGAACAACTAGATGCATCATTTTTGCTGTAAACAAAAAGCAAGCAACAGAGACCTGTGTGGAGATAATAATGTGCACCAGCAACATTTGCTTCCCGCTTACAGAGCTGAATTTATAAAGTTACCAACCCAAAATCAAAAGATTGGAGAAAGTAGCCAATAGAGGCATGATTCATTTGACACCCTCTGTCATTGCTGTAGCACTTTCCCAAAACCCATGCTTTATGGAGCGACTCAACAATGGACGTCATGTAATGACTCACGCCAACAAACAAAAACATGCAAGTTGACTGTGACAGTACAAAAGCAGACAACAAGATGGGACAAATCTATTAGATCTCAGTAGATCCAGACAAAGCCGGTGTGAGATCGTCTAATGGCACTACAGGTGTTCCCAGTGAAAATGCAAATCTCTTAAACACTCGCATGAATGGAAAAAATAAAATAAAATAAAATAGTATGATTACATATAGACCAGCAGTGGTCAACATTATTTCTGATAGAGCCTTTTATGAACTTATGACCTTTAGTCACAAGCGATATTGTGCAGCACAATAAGACAAACACCAGCTAGTCTGTGTGGCTAAATGAAGAATACTGTCATAAAAGATGGCTGTGACATTGCTTGAATAGCAAAAAAGCAGGCCAATCTTGATCTGTGTACAGAGGTGATCAGTTACCATTAGCCTTAAAAGCCATTCAGCTAACAGCTCAAAGCTGTAGACATTATCACAAAACATAATTAACTAATGAGAAAAACCTGGTGGCCATTAGCTGTGATTCTGCAGCTGAAGGGCAGTGACAAGACGTTGCACTTAAATTGGTTACAGTACTGCACCGGGGACAAAAATAGTGAGTGTGCATGATCGTGTGTGAGAGAGAGAGCGCAACCGTTGGGCTTACAAAGGGTGGAATAAGAGGAACAATTATGATACCTCATTTTGTGATAAGAGCTGCTTCCCAGACAGAAAGAAAAATAAATATATCAAGCACCTTAATAGAGGGTAGATAACTGAATAAGGTTTGGTGTAAGAAAAGGCAGAAAGTGAGATGGAGATTATGCGGAGTAGGATAAAAAATGATAAAAATGATACAGATGGAGGTGAGAAGACAAGGGGTCTAAGGGGAGAAGTCTCTATTCCTGACTGAACTACAAATGGAGACCAATCAGCCTTGAAGTTGCCAAGTTTCAGATTTAAGAGCTTCAAAGCTGTCAGGTGAAAGAATTATGTCTAACAGAGTTTGTACTTAGACTACATTAAGACTACACTTATCTTGCCATTGATATACTCTTACAGATGTGAAAGCTGACTATTAATGTAACCGTATAATCTGAGGTGTCAAATGATGGAAACTATAACTACAAAGTTATACAGAGTGAACGACTCACTATTCTGCTGAAACATAATTAGAAATCCATAGGTGTGGAGCAAAAGGTAGAAATTAGCAGACTGGTTAAACAAATTCCCTTATCGACACAAAGATCCAAGTCAGACGACAAACAAATTAAAATGCAAAGGTATAATAAAACATCCTGATCTGGTTGAGATTTTTACAGTCTAATTGGTTTTTAACAGTACTGCTCTTGTCCAAGGGCAATAAATCTACTATAACATCTGTTCAGCGAAGCCTATAAAGTGACACAAAATGGAAAGCTCTGTATGTTGTTGGATTAACAAGTGCCATTAAATCATGTCTGTTAAAAGAGTAAGAGGTACTTAGCTTCTCTAAAGTCATTAATGGATGATTTAGGGCTTGCCTGAGCAACGCTCTGCGGAGGCCATGCATGACGCTGCGAGCACTGAGAATGGGGGAGCGTCCTGCTGTTGGAAAAATCATTACTGAAACCTCAAATTCAATTACTTCCTCATTACTGGATCTCCCCTGATGGTACTCTGGAGGACTTTGTGGCCAAAATAACTCCCGTAACTCCTCCACCTTTGTGATCTCCCCTGCCAGATGAGAGGGCCAGCATTAGCAGCCGCCATCAAGGGATCAACACAAGCAGAAGGAGTCAGAGAAACATTTGGGGGCGTTAGCGGGGGAAGTAAATAAATATGAATGAAGTCCATAATGACAAGGTATGATCAGTTTTTGACCAATTAACACCACTTCAATTCAAACCTAGAAATGCATTCTTCTTCTTCTTTTTTTTTTTAAAAAAAGGTACTCAGACCCTTCTGTAAAAGTCATCGAAGTCATCAGTATTCAAAATCCTGCATTTCTCATTAAAATGGCCAAATCAGAGATGCAATCATTGTTGTTACCAATATGGAAATACAGTTTCAGAAATTCTATCTAAATTTTTTTATAGCATTACTGCATCTGTAGACCTGCTAACACATAAAAATTTAGTTTAATTTAATTATTATTTTTTGCAAGAGATCACAAAGCAAAAAGCAAAGAAAAACATCAATTTAATCTTTAAAAATTTATTATGGCCGAGTTAAGTGGTAGAAAATGTAAATACTCAAATAAGGTAACATTTTAAGTACTTTAGCAGCTGTGTTTTGTTGTGGATGCCACTTGTCCACTAATTGCATTAATAAGTTAAAAGCCTAAATGAAGGAGTTAATAAAAAGATAGAAAAAGAAAGTGAGCGTGTAGGCTGTGAGCACCTTTCTATACTCTTCTTGGCTTCCAAGAGTCCCTGAGGGAACAGTTGAGCCTGCAGAGAAAGCACTGTTGGGATGAGACAAGTGGATTAACACTGATCTTAGTTTGCTTGATGAGGGGGTTGATGAGAGGCAGGTGCTGCAGCTTTGGAGCGGATTTGTTGGTCAGAAGTATTTGAATTCGAGTGGTTTTTACAAAGGGGGGCGTAATAGCTAACAACTCTGCCCGTATTACATTCTCATGTCGTCAAAGCTGTCTACATTGATCCAGAGCTCATAGTAGGAAACCAAAGATTTGATCTGAAGTAATTACCCTGCAGCTTCACAAAAATGGAAGGTGTTTGATTTTTTTTTTCTGTTTGATCTGTACAGTATAGTTTTACATTTACCTGCACAACATGATTTGCGAATATCCATTTAGACTCTAAAAGGGGTTTCCCAATGTCTCTGATGAACCCCTGGGCTGCATAAAACATGTCTATTGGATGGATTGCCACGATATTTGATACAGACATGCCCTGTTCCCCTCAGGATGAATTTTATTGACTTCTGGCAACCAAGGGGAAGTCAAAATCTTTTGGCATGATACACATGTCAGGTAACCTGACATTAGGATTTATCTCATAGCATCTTTGTTTAAAAAAAGTACAAAAAAGCAGAGCTGTGGTGTGACCATTGGGACAGTTTAGCTACCCTAAACTGGCAACTATAATCAAAACCCAGCTACAATATACAGGGTTCATACACCTTTTTCAGGGTGAAATTCAAGCATTTTTTTAAAGTACTTTCAAGGTCCATTTTCAAGCTTTTCCAGCACATTACCCCCCCAAAAAGAATGCGTGTTTCACTTCGCATCGCTTCAGTAAGACGATGTGAAAATTAAAACAATTCATCCTAGGTTGACTTAACACCTTTGTTCCCCTTTTGTAAAAACACAGAAAAATGCACCACACAAAAATACTGCAAAAGGAAAGGGTTGCCTTATATGCATATAGTGTATAAACTCAAAATGCACATCTCACTTAAAAATTAAGATGTACAAATGTGAAATCAACTTGTTAGAGATATTCATCTCCTGTTGGAAAAAAACCCCAATCCCACAAAACAAGAAAACTGCACCAAACACCACAAAATAACACACAGCAAGGCCAAATTAATAACTCTTCTCATCAGATCTTGATGCTTCTTTCCTATGTGACACAAAAAAATAGGAGACAGATGTTTGTTTGTTTGTTTTTAAAGTTCATTCATTCAAAACTAACTGTAAGATGTTTAACTACATTGCTGTCTGTGTTATTGTTGAAGTCCTAAATGATCACCTTTAAAGTGTTTGTGCTAATCATCATGCACAGTAAGACAGGCATGGAGAATAGCACTGACTGGGAGAGGCTTTGAACAGATGACAGACTCAGTTCAATTCAACATATCAGACTTTAAGAATGCACAAGCATCTATTAAAATCTATTTATTTAATCTATCATTTGTGATGTTATTATCTACAATTATAATGTATTGTTCATCTCCCTTAAATAAACAGGCAGTCTTAAAGTGTGAAATATTCATATACGAAAACACATAAATTTGTCTGTTGTCTCAGTGGCTGATAGTGCCCCACAGGCCTCAGTGTGAGCTTGAAGCCATTTATAATGTTTAAGTTGTTTAATGTGTAGGTGCTCACGATAAACAGATTTTGAATGAAAGCCAGGGAACTTCGGTAGCACAAAAAAGTGGCTATTCTTTGCGCCCATATGGATCAGTCCCTCTTATTAGCATCATTTCCCCCTAAGGTGTTGCCAAAGGCACCAAGTTAATAATTGAAAAAGCTGCAGCAATACACAAAAATATAAACAACATTCTATTTACTTTTAGCCTTTAATCAGAAAGTGTTAAGTTGGCTAGTTATGTAGTTAATGTTTAAAGTGTTCAAAGTAACTAACTCACATTACTGCTACTGCTAAGTAATGTTAGCTAAGTTCACAGCATATTCCATAAATCACCATGCCATAACTAACTGCTGTACTCGCGCTGCCGTATTGCATCACACTCAGTGCATTTCAACAATTTATCCCGCGAGTCTGCTAGCAAGCAAAATATTAATAATTTTAAAAATTAGCATGTGTAACGTACACATACTCAAAAATGATTTACTAGGACTTATGCAAACTCCCCCATTGTGAAACGGTGCAAATCCTTTTTGCAGATTTTTCAGGGGGATTTGGTCCTTGTCTTATCCATGATTTGTATTTGTCGTTTTCCAGCAAACACTCATTAAAACGGTGACCTCCAGGCATGTTTGCGCACTCATTTGACTGTTCGGGGGCCACACATTGAAACAGACTGACATGCAGAGGTGCAAGGCAGCCCAGGCGGAGAAATTTTGCTTTTAGACTTGGCGACTCATTTTATTTCTCTGATAAGAAAACTATTCAAGCAGATAGTTATTTGTTGTGAATGAAATACAGTTACAAGCATTTTTAAGCACCACATCCGAAATTCAAGTACTTTTCAAACCTTGAAAAGACAATATTAAAATCCAAGCATTTTCAAGGATTTTAAGCACCCGTACGAACCCTGAATATAATCACCTCCTCCTGGTTGAAATTGTCTGAATGAAACTGAATCCTAAACTGTCCTGAGAAACCCTCCTTCAACCAACAGAATAGTGAAGAGATCTCTTTATTGGCCAAACTTCCCAAATCACAGACTGAAATGCAAATATAAGGAGAAATATGGTTTGCACTGTTTTTATACATTCTGAATTGTATTGGAGCTGAAGGGGGTATAATATGAGGTCATGAGATGAGATTTGAGGAGAAAATGGGAAAGTGAAAAAGATAAAATAAGAGGAAAAATCTGAATTTAGATATTTTCTTAAGATGACAGCTGAAATTCATGGAATGAGGAGGTGACACAGAATAGCAAAGGTCTCTGGATTTAGATCGAGGGCGTTTGGGTGATGGAATTTCTGTCTGCTCTTTATGCATTTTTCTCCCTTCTCTGCAACCTGGGTATCAAGTGAGAACTGCCAATCAGTAAAAAATGCCTTTGGGTACCGACAAAGAGCACAGACCCTTCCAGAAGACCTTGGAGCAAGAACTGCATCCTATGCATTTTTAAAAAATCTAGTATGCATTATTTAAAATGAAGTCAAGCAAAAGCCAAAAAGAAAAAAAGAAAAAAAAAAGATGTGACTGAGAATTAATATAAAAATCCAAACATTTAATGAAAATATTTTATATAATTTTATTTATTTCAGATAATTCACTGTTTATATATCGGCATTTATTTAAAGGTTCAATTTGTGAATGTAATAACATTTTTAGTTAATAAAGAATAGACAAGTGGCCATCCAGAGTAAAAAAAAGAGTACTTGTGTTATTTACATAACTTATATCTTTATAAGTTCTTTATATCTTTATACAGACATTTATTACAATTACAACAACATAAAAAGTATACTGCACATTTCAACTACCTTAAAAAAAAACTAAATACATGTACATCACAAATAAATAAAAAAAAAGAACATTTCAATTTCTATACAAATTATATTAAAAGTTACCTTACATCTGTCTTTCGTCTTGCCATCACCAAGTTAGACAGAACTGCCTTAATTCTTAATGGCACAGATTAACAAGGTGCCGGAAACATTCTTCAAAGATTTTGGTCCCTATTTACATGAAAAGATCACACAGGTTTGTTGGCTGCACGTTCATGATATGAATCTCCTGTTCCACAACATCCCAAAGGTGCTCTACTGGATTGCGATCAGGTGACTGCTCATGTTCAAGAAACCAGACTGAGATGATGTGAGCTTTGTGGCATGGCACATTATCCTGTTGGAATTAGCCATAGAAGATCTTGAAGAAATACTCATGAAGGCCGTGGCATTTAAACAATGTTCATTTGATATTAAGGGGCCCAAATTGTGCCAAGAAAATATCCCTAACACCAATATACCACTTGAACCACTGTAGTGGTTGTAGTTTGAACCACTAATACAAAGCAGGATGGATCCATGCTTTTATGTTGTTTATGCTAAACTGTGAACCTACCATCTGAATTTCACATCATTAATCAAAAGTCATCAGACGAAGCAATGCCTTTCTAACCTTCTGTTGTCCAATTTTAGTGAGTCTGTGCAAACTATAGCCACATTTTCCTGTTATTAGCCATTAGAAATACAGCAAATTGCTTTAACCAATCTGCTACAGCAGAAGACCATAGCAAATAGGTTATGGTCTTCTGCTGCAATAGCCAATTAGCTTCAAGGTTTGATGTGTTGTGCATTTAGAGATGCTCTTCTGCATACCTTGGTTGTAACAAGTGGTTATTTGATTTACTGTAACCTTATCAACTCAACTCTGACCACTCTCCTCTGACTTTTTGCATCAACAAGATATTTTCTCCTAGAAATATGCTGCTCATTGGACAATTTCTCTTTTTTCTACATTTAAAGTCACTTAAATCGCCTTTATTCTCCATTTTGATGCTCAGTTCAAACTCCAGCAGGAGGCACAATATATGTTAAAGGAACAATTAGCTTTGTAGTTTGTATCTGGCATATTCTGAAACATGACTTCAGTGTCATATAAATTGCTCAAAAAAATAAAGGGAACACTTAAACAACACAATGCAACTCCAAGTCAATCTACACTTCGGTGAAATCAAACTGTCCACTTAGGAAGCAACACTGATTGACGATCAGTTTCATATGCTGTTGTGCAAATGGAATAGACAACAGGTGGAAATTATAGGCAATTAGCAAGACATCCCCAATAAAGGAGTGGTTCTGCAGGTGGTGACCACAGACCACTTCTCAGTACCTATGCTTTCTGGCTGATGTTTTGGTCACGTTTGAATGCTGGCGGTAATTTCACTCTAGTGGTAGCATGAGACTGAGTCTACAACCCACAGAAGTGGCTCAGGTAGTGCAGCTCATCCAGGATGGCACATCAATGAGAGCTGTGGCAAGAAGGTTTGCTGTGTCTGTCAGCGTAGTGTCCAGAGCATGGAGGCGCTACCAGGAGACAGGCCAGTACATCAGGAGACGTGGAGGAGGCCGTAGGAGGGCAACAACCCAGCAGCAGGACCGCTACCTCCACCTTTGTGCAAGGAGGAACAG
>VVHJ01052773.1:0-11424 GCA_015107715.1 Tylochromis polylepis
GCAAAACAGCTCCAGCTCAGTCAGATTAGATGGACAGCGTTTGTGAACAGCAGTTTTCAGATCTTGCCACAGATTCTCGATTGGATTTAGATCTGGACTTTGACTGGGCCATTCTGACCTGTCTGGTGTGTTCTTTGGACTTCATGGTGTTGTTGCTCCCAATATTCTCTTAGACAACCTCTGAGGCCGTCACAGAGCAGCTGTATTTGTACTGACATTAGATTACACACAGGTACACTCTATTTAGTCATTAGCACTCATCAGGCAATGTCTATGGGCAACTGACTGCACTCAGACCAAAGGGGGCTGAATAATTATGCACACCCCACTTTGCAGTTATTTATTTGTAAAAAATGTTTGGAATTATGTATGACTTTCGTTCCACTTCTCACGTGTACACCACTTTGTATTGGTCTTTCACGTGGAATTCCAATAAAATTGATTCATGTTTGTGGCTGTAATGTGACAAAATGTGGAAAAGTTCAAGGGGGCCGAATACTTTTGCAAGCCACTGTATGTGGAAATATTTTGGATTTAGTGATGTTAACCAAGAACAACTAGCTTGCAACGATGAACTGAAATCCCCAATGCAATTGCATTCCACGTGGCCAAAGATGTGTGTCCAATACACGCATAGAGAAACAAAGGCTTCAATAAAATGTTCAGTTTACTCAGACAAAACAGATGTTATCCCTTTCTGTAATTATTTTTCCAAAATGGAAATACTTCTGCTCTATGCAAAATGTCACAGGGGAAATGATCGTGATAATCGTTTTGGCCATAATCGTGCAACCCTAATTAATACAACTTATTGGAACAGTTAATGCATATGGTGCATACACGTATTCAATTTGAAAATATGCTGACTGTTATAGTCCTTTATTAACCACTACATTTAGATATTTCAAGCTTTAAAAACAAATCAATGCAGCATGCATTTTTTTCTTTGTGCTTGGATTCAAGTGTGTCTTGTCAATTTATCTGTACAGTATGAGCAAGTTGTGGCAAATGTGTAGTAAGAGTTAACATATAGGACATGTTAAATAAAATTTGCAGTGCCAGTCTTTCAAAACTGATCAGGAGTGTTTGTCTAACAGCGTGCACAAACTGAGGCCTCTTCAATGTTGTGGGAAAAATAAATATTCTGTTACATTTTAATACAAAGTTAAAATTCAAACAGCTTTGCAAAGGATTCTCTTTTAAAGAGCAGCCAGTGTAGTTACTTTCTGAATGATAGGAGAGGACATGGATGTATTAGCAACTGATCAAGGAATCTGCGAATATCACTTAAATCACTCACTTTTGCTGAGGTATTCAATAAGTTTGTACATCTGGGCGATGCAGCTTTCTGTCAGACAGGTTCCAAACACAAGGCCTTTATCTGTGAAAGCATCAAAAAGGAGATGCTAAAGATTAAAGACCTCTCAACAAACGTGCTTTGCAACACACAAACATGTCATCACAAATGTTTTCAGTTTTCACCACAGCTGTAACCTAGCTGAGTGTCTGACCTTTGCGTTTAAGAAAGTTGAAAGAACGGAAAAATCCTCCATTTCCGCCTGTTGGGGTCTTGGGGCTGTCCTCTCCCAGAAGCTGTGCAAACTCTGACCCAGGAAGATCAATAAGTCTAGTAATGTTACTAAGCACCAGCTCCAGGAAAACATCTGGGTTCTCATGGCGGAGTTTCTCGACAAAAAAATCTGGGTTGAAGATGACTGGTGGTCGGCCAGCACGAGAAGCCCCAGGAGATTCTTCATGGTTGATCACCATACTGTACACTGTATTTCTGAGGAGGAGATGCATAAGGGTAATACATGTATGCATGTGTGAGGAGGACACTTTACATTTAGATATAGCACTTTTATCCAAAGCGCTCTGGAACTGGTGTCTCATTCAACTATTCACAGATACACCCATAGCAGTGAGTCACCATCCAAAGGTGGCATTAACAATTTGGGATTCACTGTTTCACCCAAGAAAATGTTGGCATAAACAGCAATAAGGTGTACGCAAACGGTCTTAAACAGTCATAAAAACTACAGGCATCACAGTGCTGCTGTAATGGTAAGCATTTGTATATTACAATATAAATTAACTTGATCTTCTTCAAAATTCAACATCTCAAACAAAGTTTGATAAGAACTTTAAGACAGTAAGCTATGGAAAACAGGATTGCTTGGTTATTTATCTCGTTTTCACCTCTGAAGGTGTATGCGTACAGACACGCGTGACAGTGATAACGTGTATATTATATATGTTAACCTAGCTAGATCCATTTTAGCTGATGTGAATTAGATTAGCCCAAACACATTATGCAAATTCAAGTCACTCAGCTAACATTGCTAGTGTTTGACGTTCCCACTACTATCCGATATTTTTCGAGGTAGCTATACATTTAAATTGCTAGAAAACTGTAACTAACTATAATGTGTGGGTGTTTTAAACTGCATTACGACGACGAGAAGCAGATGACACGCTGCTGTGCAGCTACACTAAAATGACCAAGCTTGAAGTCTGCTGAGTGGCAGTTTATCAGTCTCACTAACATAACGCGTTTTTAACAGTTTAAAAACTCCATAGTTCAGCAATAAGCGTAAGAAATGCTAACTCCTCGTCTATGTTAATACCAATAAAATATAAAAACTCTATTTCGTTTTTACCTTCTATTTTCTGTGTTTCCATCTGCAGCTTTACTCGTAGCCATGTTCAGTTTGAATCCTCGGCTGTTGTCTTCTGGGCACCGCCTACGTCGTCAACCATTGGTGGATTGTCGAACTTGGGGCGTGACACAGTGGCTATGATTTGCATGTCTCTTTCTATGATTGGTCAGTTTGAATTTAGGGCTTATAAAGAGAACAACAATATCAGTAAACAAACAGAGCTGAATGAACTAAATGCATCTGCAAATTTTACAAAAATAACACCCAGACGTCGTTTTTATATTTTTTAAAATTACAGTTACATTTGCGTTTTCAAGCATGGCCTATTTGTAATAATAATAATAATGATGATAATTAGTATTAGTATTAGTAATAGTAGTATATATGATTCTAAATTGCCCATAGGTGTGAATGGGTCTCTGCCCTGACAGACTGGCGACCTGGTGTACCCAGCCTCTCGCCCTATGGCAGCTGGTGTAGGCTCCAGCCTACAGAGTGTGGAATTGGGTTCTCCTTTTTTTTCCAGATGACTGGGCAATGTGGAGAAGAGGAGAAATTTAGTTTGTTGTAGAGAAGTTACAGGGAGCAATTGCAAAAGTTGAAAAGTGATCATATAAATGGGTGTTTACATTTTTAATTGATAAGACTAAAATAATGGGTTTTCTTTAACAAAAATAAATAATAATTAACCTCAAATTAAGTGGACAAGAGTTGGAAAGAGAACATACTAAATTTCTTGTATTGTGGTTTGATGAAAGGGTGACATGGGCTGTAAATATTCAAAAAAATAATGCACAAGTGCATATTAAATATAATGAGGTACTTAGCTGGAAGTGACTGGGCAGGACGGAAATTCTTTGAAAGCCATTGGATTATTCAGGGCAGTATTATATCAGTGTATAGCATATAATTCAGCAGCAGGTACAAGTCTTCATAAGTTCAACAATATCCATTATTAGTCTCTAAGACGATGCACAAGTGCATTTAAAACAACCCCAACAGCAACATCACAAGAAGTGATGGAAGAAATGCCACTTCCATGGCCACAGGTGTATAAAATAAAGCACCTAGGCATACAGACTGCTTCTACAAACATTTGTGAATAAATGGGTTGCTCTCAGGAGAATTTGAGCATGGTACCGTGATAGGATGCCAGCTGTGCAACAAGTTCAGTCATGAAATTTTCTCGCTACTAAACATTCAACTGTTAGTGGCCAAAGAGATCACCAACTTTCTGCAGAGTCAATCACAACAGACCGCCAAACTTCATGTGGCTTTCAGATTAGCTCAAGAACAGTGTGTAGAGAGCTTCACAGAATGGGTTTCCATGGCCGAGCAGCATCCAAGCCTCACATCACCAAATGCAATGCAAAGCATCGAATGTAGTGATATAAAGCATGCTACCACTGGACTCCAGAGCAGTGGAAACGTGTTCCAACAAAGTTTGGACAATTTCATGCTCCCAGCTTTGTGGGAACAGTTTGCGCACTGCCCCTTTCCTGTTCAAATATGACTGTGCATCGGTACACAAAGCAAGGTCGATGAAGACACAGATAAGTGAGTTTGGTTTGGAAGAACTTGACTGACCTGCACAGAGTCCTGACCAGTGTATAGGCTACTTTCAGGACAATGGAATATAAAAAACTGCAGTCCCTTCTATAGTCCTTCTTGCTGTATATAATGTGTGATCATGAATATACCTTTTTATTTTTTATATTTTTTCTACAGTAAAAGAGTAACCTTCTATTTCATATATTTGTAATACAAAACATGCAAATAAAGATTGGAAAATATGCTGTGTGCTTTCTTTTGTGAAACATGTTTGTAGCTATTGTTGAAGAGCTGCAACAGAGGTTTGCTCTGCTGTGACAGAGCTGCTGCTGAACAACAGATTAGTTGTTAATTATTAAGTTAATTTCCTCCTCATAAAAACTAAGTCTTAATGACACAGCAACATGACCGTTTAGTTTTGTCCCATTCATGCTTTGTGCACTTTGCAATCCAATTACTTCTCTGCTTATCTGTGCTCTGAGACATCACTTCTGATCCATTATTGAGAGTGTGTGTTTAATGTCCACAGCATGACACAGTGGGTCTGTAGTCAAATCGATTCATTATCAAGTCTTTCATTCCTACCTATTAAAGTAACTCTCTGAAATTACACCAGGCAGGTGTGCAAGATGGGAACAAATGAAAATTAAAAGAATCAATTAATGCAATTCAACACACTTTTGTTAAAATGTATATAGGTAAAGACCATGTGAGACATTTGTAGAGTGTAGTAATCACTGTTACAATACACATTAGGCAAAATGTTGAAAGAGTAATACTATTGTGGTGGTTAAATGGCATGTCTTTCTGGTGACAAATTTCACACTAAATTCAAACATCGTCTGTGGATTACGTTGTCATAAAAGGTAAAAGGTAACTGTGTGCCACAGACTTTTTAATTCCTATTTGCCTTTAATTTAAATATAATTTAAATATTCTTCTCCTGAAAGTGAAACCCTGAAAAATACATATGCCATAAGGCCAGTGGCAAAAAATACTTCTGGTAACAACCGACATGGTCACAAAACAGTATACCAGAGGGCAACCAAGGAACCTCATACGCAGCTGCCTTGGCAGAAAGAGGGTATACTTTGGCCAAGCAGCTCCTTAAAGAACATTCAGCAATGAACTTAATGAAACTGCAGCCTACATGGAAGAGGTCACTGGTTGGCCCAATATAAAAGGAGAGGATGCTAAAACATTAAAAGCATATGGACTCTTCCTTCGGGAGTGTTGCAATACTATGGAGGAACTGCAGTATTTGGAAGAGTTAAGCATACCAGCTAACATGAAAATTCTGATTCAAAAGTTTCCATTCAAACTGAGAGAAAAATGGAGAACAAAGGCAAACAAGATTCTCGAGAGGCCTGGCCAAAGAGCATGTTTTCCAGATATTGTTAACTTCATTAAACTTCAGATTAGGATTATATCAGACCCAGGTTTTGGAGATATACAGGATGTACAGGCTGCAAAAGGAATCACAAAACCTAGCAAATCTAAAATAAAATCACAGTTCAAAAGAAACAGCTTTGTCACTCATGTTTCTGTTAAGAATGACTGTAAAATGGCTTCTCTCAAACATGAAGAGTCTCCTAGCAAATCAAGCTTTTTCGTGTCCGTATTGTGCACAGGATGGTCATATATTGGAACAATGTCGACAGCTAGGAAAAAGGTCACACGGGGAAAAATCAGACTTTCCAAAGGATAAGGGTCTATGCTTTGGCTGCTTGAACACTGGGCACTTAGGTAAGAGTTGTGATAAGCGCATCACCTGCAAACATTGCTGTCCCGGCCTGGGTCTGGGGACCCAGGGCTCATGTGTATTGTGTTTTTCCTCGGGCTGGTGATCCTCGCGGGTCGTCATACCCGCAGGTCTGTTTTGTATGCTCTGCAGTTATGTGTGTTGTCTCGGCTCCTCTCCCGGTCCTCTGTTTCCTGGCATAGGTATAGGTGTGTAGCCAAATGCATCCCAGTATTTTGCACATAGGACAGAAGGAAAAGGCTCATCAGAAAGACTTGGATCAGGCATCAAAAGGCTGTAAAACCTCCTCCACTTGTGGTCATATAGGGGCTGGCCACCGCATGGGTATTCTTCCCATCTTGCCTGTAAAATGAAGTGTTCAAAGGGAACTAAGGTTATTAAAACACATGCCTTCCTGGACCCAGGGAGCACAGATACATTATGCTCTGAAAGGCTCCTTAATTAACTTAACATTCAAGGATGAAAGGCTAAGTTTCATCTCCGCACCATGGGTCATAATAAGACAATGACAACCTTTATTAAAGGACTAGAAATTTCAGAGTTAAATGGTAAACATTTTCATCAACTTCCATTATGTTTACTCAAAAGGAAATGCCAGTCTCCACAGACAACCTCATCTGTGAGGAGGAGCTGTTTAAATGGCCTTACGTAAAAGACGTCCAACTTCCTCGCATACGTGCAGGTGTAGACCTATTGGTTGGCACTAATGCATCTAAGCTAATGGAACCTTGGGAGGTGGTTAACAGTCAGGGTGATGGGCCCTACGCTATCAGAAGCCTGCTAGGATGGGTTATAAATGGCTCAGTAACAGCCTACAGTCATGTTGATAGTGGCTACCCCTCAGTTTATGTCAACAAAACTACAGTTGACAGGATTGAGGAGCTTTTAACCAGCCAGTACAATTATGACTTTATGGAAAAGTTATTTACAGAGTAAGAGGAAATGTCAAGAGAGGAGCAAAAATTCATGGACATAATGGAACGCTCTGCACAGCTGGAGAACGGACATTACAAATTCAAGCTGCCTTTCAGAAAGGAGGAAGTTTTAATGCCAAACAACATCTCCATTGCTCTGCAATGCATCCTTGGTCTGAAAAGGAAACTTTAAAAACCCCCAAAGTTTTCATAAGGAGTACACTTTATCACTGATGCCATTAATAATGGACATGCAGAAAAGGTGCCGCAGCATCAGTTGACAACAACAAAGGGTAAAGTTTGGTATACACCATGTATACCATCCACGAAAACGTAAGCTACAGGTGGTGTTTGACTGTGGAGCAGAATACAAAGGAGTCCCACTGAACAATCAGCTCAACAAGGTCCAAACTTAACCAGCTCATTGGTAGGAGTTTTAATTAGATTTTGGCAGGAACACGTGGCATTAATGGAAGATATAAAAGCCATGTTCCATCAGGTTAAGGTATCTGAGTAACATGTGGACTTTCTAAGTTTCATGTGGTGGCCTCAAGGTAATCTAGAACAGGGTCTTGAGGAATACCATATGACTGTCCACTTATTTGATGCAGTTTCATCTCCAAGCTGTGCTTGCTTTGCTCTCGGAAAGACTGCTGAGGATAACCAGACCAACTTTTCAGCAAATTTTATACAAACAATCAACAAAAACTTCTATATAGACGACCTCCGGAAGAGCCTACCAAGCCAAGAAAGCGCAGTTACCATGGCCAAGGATCTCATGTCCATTTGCAGAAGAGGAGGGTTTACTCTGACCCAATGGATCAGCAACAGCAGAGAAGTGCAGAGAAGTGCTGCAAAGTATGCCAGGAGAGCCTAGACCTTGTGTGAGCTGAACCTGGACAGAGATAAGCTACCTGTGGACACCGCACTAGGCTTGCAGTGGTGTACCAATACAGATCATTTCAAGTTCAAACTGAAGGTCAAAGAAAAGCCTTCCACTAAAAGAGGTATGTTGTCCATTATCAGCTCCATTTATGATCCGCTGGATTCCTAGCACCACTCATACTCCCTGCCAACTGCTGCTACAAGATCTATGTAGGACAAAAATGTGGCTGGGATGATACTATACTTCCACCTTTCCAAGAACAGTGGAACAAGTGGATGGAAGACCAAGAAAAATTGGTGGATTTCCAAGTCAACAGGTGCATCAAGCCTGAAGGATTTGGAAAAGTGGTTGCACCATTTCGCTAATGCTAGTGAGAATGGTTATGGTACAGCTACATACATGAGAATGCAAAACAAAAATAAAACGGTTCACATTTCATTCCTGTTTGGTAAAGCCAGAGTGGCTCCATTCACACCTGTTACTATTCCCCGCTTAGAGCTCACAGCTGCTGTTGTTGCTGTCAGATTGAATAAGATGCTTCAGTCAGAGCTTCAGCTACCACTGGAGAAAGCCTGCTTTTGGACTGACAGCACAACAGTTCTAAAGTACACAAGAAATGAAAACAAAAGATTTCAAACCTTTGTTGCTAACAGGATAGCTACAATCAGAGATAGCTCAGAAGTTGGCCAGTGAAAAGGGTCATAGCAAAATGTTTATTCTGCAAGCTGCATGGAGGAAAACTCAGTCAACCACAGATGGCAGACTTGCCAGAGGAAAGAGTGGTTCCAGATCTACCACCATTTACAAATGTTGGTGTAGATTATTTTGGCCCAATTGATGTAAAAAGAGGGCGCACTATTGTAAAATGGTAAGGAGTAGTGTTCACTTGCATGAACTTCGAGGTGCACAGCTCTGCTCGCATGACAAGCAGAGCATGGACCTCAAAGTGGCTTACTCTTCAGATACCGACTCATGCATTAATGCACTGCGGAGATTCATCTCTTGAAGAAGACAAGTTTCACACATGAGATCAGACAATGGCACCAATTTTGTAGGAGCAGAAAGAGAGCTGTGAGAAGCTTTAGCCTCTTTAAATAATGAAAAAACTGAGAAGGCCATGTCACACAAAGGAATCAAATGGAGTTTTAACCCACCATCCAGATCACATTGTGGTGGTGTTTGGGAGTGCCTCATACGAATGGTCAGAAAGGTTCTTCAGTGCTCCGTCAGCAAATGTTGGACGATGAAGGATTTCACACTGTGCTCTGTGAAGCTGAGGCAGAACTCAATGATCGTCCTATCACAAAGCTATCAGAGGACCCAAATGACCTCGAAGCATTAACACCCAACCTCTTGCTCCTCATGAAGGGTTAAACCAGCTCTCCCACCAGGACTTTTTGACAAAAAGGATCTTTATACCAGAAGAAGGTGTAAATGAATCCAATACATTTCCGATCTCTTCTAGAAACGTTGGATTCGAGAATATTTACCACTGCTACAAGAATAACAGAAATGGAGCAAAAGGAAACGGTGTTTTGTGCCTGGAGATGTTGTCATGGTTATGGACTCCACAACACTTCAGGGGTCTCGGGAAAAATTATAAAAACCTTTCCAGACAAGAAAGGTCTGGTACGTGTAGTTCGTCTTCAAACAAAAACAAACGTGATTGAAAGCCCTGTAACAAAAATATGTTTGTTATGTGAAGCTACAAACTGATGAACTAGAATACTGGTAGAATGATGTATAAATGAAACAAGGTTTTCCCTCTTGTGCATATTGTATTAATGTATATTGACATATCTTGACTTATTATGGCTCCTTTAATTTAAGTTTGTTAATTGCTATGTCTGCTGTCACACACAATTAGGGGCTGGTGTGTAGGAGCCATTTTTTCTTGTTTCCCTATCTTTATCACCACTAGGGGGTTGTATTTCATTTTAGGTGCTAGTTATGGCAGAGGCAGGTAGGGGGTTATTTAAGGTCAAGGGTAATTCTGTTCAGGTGTTGCTGATGGGAAGGGGTAAACGGTTTTCTACTGTGCTTAATCGGGTTACCTGTTGTGTTTGTTTAAATAAAATGTTTTATTTTTATTATTTAAAATAAAACCTAGTATCATAAAGCAGAAATCTGACCTTCATATTTTAAGAAGCCAAAGAGCTTGCTGAGGCTGCAGCCTATGGAGAAGCAGAGAGCTCCAGTAAACGTGAGCTCATTTGCATTATTTTAAAGCCAGCAGTGAGTTCAGCCCAGCACACATCTGAATATGTTCAGAAGCTCTCATGCTGTGGGGAAATTTCAGTCAAAGTTGATCCACTTAGTTTCCAGAAGAGAGCACATAAGCAGTGTGACAGGACAATGAATGCAGGTGCGGTTGATGGTAAAGGCAAAGCTGAAATTAAAAAATAAAAAGATGCATTCGTAGATAAAACAAATGCCACAGCATTACCTCAGCCACAATTTTATTCCCAAAGAGAGCTGTCTTCCCAAAGTCAAGGTATCAAAAACATCACAAAATATCTCATGCAGAAGAATTATTGTTTATGGAAGGCATAATTTCAAAATGCAAAAAATACTTATACTTTCAGGTCAAGAAGAAGACATGGATTTGATGATAAAGTGATTAGGAGTGGAGTCTGCAGATCATGCAAGGGGAATTTGTACTGCAAATGTGTTCAACATTACAGCTGCACTCAAGGTAGTCTGGCAAGGACTCTATGAATGTCATGGCTCACCAGAAGTGGTTGAAGACACCTTGTTTTTTTTGGAAAAGTTCATAGTGTAAGCTGTCTGTCTAGCTTTGAAGATGGAAACTCATTTTTTAACACACTTTTAACATACACATTTTAGTTCCATGTCCCTGCTGCAGAGGGCGACAGCGTCCAACAAGTTTTTAATTTTCAGCTTTTTTCAACTTGAAATAAACTGTTGTAATTAATAAACCTTTCATATGTCATTCATTAGTTGAAGGATGATACTTGACACTGTAATACACTAGTACACTAACTCAGCTTCAGCAGCTGGATAGATCTATAAACACAATCCAGGACCTGACACGGCAAGCTGTCTTTGAGTTACACTACTACAGTCAGCGGTTGGATATGCAGAAGTAAAATGATCAAAATAAATCATTAGCTTGATCCCATAATGATATTTACCAGCACTAAACAGTACAAACTTGACTATAGTGTTCCCTTATGTAGTACACATTTGCAGCATTTTCAGCTATAATTCAATTCAGTTTTATTTATATAGCGCCAAATCACAACAATAGTCGCCTCAAGGCACTTAATATTTGTACAGTAGATCGTACAATAATAGATACAGAGAAAACCCAACAATCATATGACCCCCTATGAGCAAGCACTTTGGCGACAGTAGGAAGGAAAAACTCCCTTTTAACAGGAAGAAACCTCCGGCAGAACCAGGCTCAGGGAGGGGCGGCCATCTGCTGTGACCGGTTGGGGTGAGAGAAGGAAAACAGGATAAAGACATGCTGTGGAAGAGAGACAGAGATTAATAACAGATATGATTCAATGCAGAGAGGTCTATTAACACATAGTGAGTGAGAAAGGTGACTGGAAAAGAAAAACTCAGTGCATCATGGGAATCCCCCGGCAGCCTACGTCTATTGCAGCATAACTAAGGGAGGAT